>JAUTXW010004442.1:0-155000 GCA_030620095.1 Kuschelorhynchus macadamiae | reverse complement strand
TTTGTGTTGTCTACTTAAAGGTTTCTAGTTTTGTTTTTTAAATTGGTGGGTACCTACGAGGCGTACCTAACACCTATCAACCTTCGTTGAAATAAGAATTGAACGAGAAATTTGAAATTGCAAAAATCCAATATGGCGCCCATAAGAAAAAACAAAGTTCGTAAATAAGGCAGCATTTGAAAAATTAAAAAAATCAATATGGCGGCCGTAGGAAAAATAAAGTTGATGATGTGACACATCGTTGAAATGGGACTCAAATGGTCATTTTAAAAATGAAAAAATCCAATATGGCGGCCGTATGAAAAAACAAAGTTGATGATGGTTGACAGGAGACGAAACGTCAGACAAAAATTGTGACAGTGGAATCTTGTAGGCGAGAAAAAACTGCTATAAGAATGTGTTTTCAAATTTGATCCAACTTTAAAAATAGGGCTGTAAAAAAATAAAAACAAAAATGCACTTCTTCGGTTTTTGTCGGATTTCTTCGGAACGGTTTGGAATTTTTTAGGTTTGTAAACGGCATTGATTTGGAAACTAAATTGAGCACCTTTTCTCTAATTTAACCCAAGCTGTAGCTCTTATGGTTTCCAATCTACCAATGTTATCCACTCTTTATCTTGGACACACGGTATATATATTTATATATATATATATATATATATATATATATATATATATATATATATATATATATATATATATATATATATATATATATATATATATATATATATATATATATATATATATATATATATATATATATATATATATATATATATATATATATATATATATATATAATATATATATATATATATATATATATATATATATATATATATATATATATATATATATATATATATATATATATATATTTACATATATATATATACATATATATAATATATATATATATATATATATATATATATATATATATATATATATATATATATATATATATATATATATATGTTGATTCCTAATCCTTCACGGATGGAAAAATACAAGGGGTTTTAATTCCGGGTATATATCCGTTCACTACTGTCGGTCGTTCTGAAAAGAACAGTTTTTGCTGACGTTTCGCCAAAATCACATTTGGCATGGAATAGAGACTGAAGTGTTGGTGACTGCGAAGCTTCCTTTCATACCCCATCCTGGGCCAAAGGATATATCTGAGCGGCCGCTGCTCGTTATTTATGTTTTCCAGATGGTGCTGTTAATGTTGCGCTAATTGCGTTTGATTTTTTGTGATTTTAGATTTGTCTATTATTGTCTTCCATACTGTTGGTAGATTTAATGATTCGTCCCTTTCATTTAAATCAGCTTATTTTTCAATTTCTCTGGCCTCCCGGATTATTCTGGTCTTATAATATTCTATATTGGTAATATGCTTACACCCATTGAAATTTATTTTGTGGCCGGTTTCCTGATGATGTTGGAATAGAGCTGAGCCGAACATCTAAAAATGGAAGTTTGTTGTTTTCCTCTAACTCTAGAGTAAATTGTATTTTGGGGTTGATTAAATTTACGCGAGTCAGAAATTTATCGAGCCCTGTATGACCATGTTACCGTATAATAAATATGTCATCTACATAACGAATCCATAAGTTGGGCTTTAAACCAGCTTTTTTAAGAGCTTCTTTCTCGAAATATATCGTAAATAAATTCGCGACTACTGGTGATAGCGAGGACCCCATTGGAGCACCATCTATTTGTTTATACATTTGCCCCTTAAATGAACAATAAGTATTTTTAAGGCAATGCTCCGAGAGTTGTATTATATGTGCCTGGGAATCCTCGTTCATAGCAAACTTGTCCAATGCTTCGTCGATGGGAATACTGGAATACGATTTGACATCTAGGCTTGCTATGATATCATCTTTTTTAAGAATGATATGTCGTATAATTCGAGTAACATGCTCCGAGTTTTTTACAAATGAATCAGCTTTTTAGACAGTTGGTTGCATATTTTCAGCAAGATATTTTTCCAGTTTTTGTCAGCACTAATAATAGTTCTGATATGCGCCCCCATTTTGTGTATTTTTGGTAAACCATAGAACTTAGGACATCTTCTCGACTTTTCTCATGGTCATGATTTTCTGTTGAATTTCGTGGTTTATTAATGAATTTTTTATTTTATTTTTAGTTGTTCTTTTCTAGGTTCGTAGTCGCGTCCCTTGGAACAGGCTTATAACAATTGTCTTGTAGGATATCCTGCATTTTTTGTATGTATCTTGGGTATTCATAATCACAGTTGCGTTTCCTTTATCTGCTGAAAGGATTGTAATGTCTTTATTTCTTCCAAGGTTTGTTAGGGCCATTTTTTCAGTGGCTGGGGTTAGGTTTTGTTTTGGTAGTTTGCTTGATCTTAAAATTCTTGCTCTGCTTTTGTTTCTTCAGAGGAGTCAAGGACAGCTTCCACTCCAGCTATTACTTCTTCATTAGGGATTTCCTTAGGAGATATCGCAAAATTATAATTTTTTTATTAAAGCATTCAAGCCATTTTCAAGCAACTAGCACCAAACAAAATATTTGTAGACCTGACATAGGCTAACTCCCTTGTTCATTATACTAGTTGGTCCAATTATGAAAAATTATTAGAAAAAAATGTGCAGCGTTTTCGGATCAAGCACAAATAATAAAAATGTATTTTTTTAATGGAAACTGTCATTTTTAGTGGTATTCGATACATGTCATTATTCTAAACAACAAATGATGAGTGCAATTTTAAACATATTAAACTAGCCATTTTCAATCAATTAGCGCCTAAAATTGTATGCTACAAATTACTACGTATACAAAAATGTTTTTGTGTTTCTTTTAATAAAAGAGTAGGATTTGGAAACATAGTAATTGTAATAAAATTAATTTAATCAGAAACTCGGAGTACGTAATAATTTTAGATTATTAAATAATTAAACATAACGCTTCACCAAATGTTCATTGAACACGTTTAATAAAGTTCGCATTTATATTTGCCAAATTTAAGGTGTTATGTTGTTAATCTCTCGTTGCATGGATATTTTGAAATCATCAATAAAAGCGGAAACAATAACACAGACTTTGGATTTAAAAAAACCCCACAGAAAATAATATAACGGTGTATTACCGGGCGACCTCGGAAGCTACTCAACTGATCCTTCTCTTCCGATCTACTTTGCAAATATTAGCTACTCAAGGTATTGTCGCCTAGCTTGTAATGTAAAATAGGGCGGAGACTGATTTTGTCGGAAGTGTAAGGAAAATTTTCCATTTAATGGAAGTTCGTCAATAAAACTTTCTAAATAACTCCATAATAGTTCCAAATATGTCTTACCAGTTAAATGTACAGGGTGATCCGGCTGTAGCTCGGGAACTGTTAATGATAGAACTTAAGGAAAACATATTTATCGGCCCAGATAAATGGCTGTAAATTATTTCCACGTTCGAAAGTTGGCCGCTAAGGGGTGTAACAGGAACACAAAAGTGTAAATGCCAGTTTTCTCCTAAATTTACATAACTGAGGTATGTTGAAAGGCCGTTGCTCCTTCCACGCTAACGTGAACGAATCGTCGGAAAGTCGATTCACGATGTACTAACACAGTATAGATTTTGTAGCTGTTGTTGTTGTGAAATCAACCAATAGCGCTGAAATTTGACATATAGCTATAAAGTTAAAAATCAGACAACTTTTTTCTTTACAATTTTTCAAAATTTTGAGAAAAAAGTTAGTTTTTTATCATAAAAAAAAATGTAAAATTTGACAGATAAAATTAATCAAGTGACTATAATTTAGTAGTTTTGCATTATTCTTCAAGCAAAACCTTTCTGAAAAGTAAAATTTTACTTAAGCCACTTATTATAACTTTTTTAGAGCGCGAGTTAAATGTCGGGCCGAAGGAAAGACGTTTTTAAAAATCAATTTTATTCTTAAAAACACACCGAATTTAACAATTTTGAATCAATTATGAGTTTAACAGTTAAACGTTTACAGTCAGGATTACTACAGAAGTGTCCTCTGAATGAATATCACTTATATTTATAACATTTCGTTAACTTACATACGTGGTGGTAGAATATATATGAAGTCAGCGGTTATGCAAAACGTAACTTCTCCACCCCTAGAAGGGCATATAAACTTTTAGAAGTTTTTTCGGGTACCTAAATTATTATATTATCTTCATTATTAATATTTTTATTCTTATTTTGTTTATATTTGGTATAAATAGGCCATAAATACTTCCATAGTAAGATTAAAATTAAAATACAAACTACACTGTAAAGTAAAACGGCCCAAAAACTTGTTTTATTGTAGTATATGGGGTTATTTAATAGTTTAAAATTTTCAATTTTTTGAAAGTTAAGTTCTGCTTGTAAAGAGTCTATTTTATTAAAATTTACATTATTTAAATTGAAAAGTTTTACTTTCTTATAAGGAATTTTATTTGTCTAATTAAAAATTACTTTTGGCAATGGAATATTCTGAAATAAGCGTTTATTATTTTTATAAGCTTTTATAGTGATATCACCTAATTTTAAACTGCAAGGAAAGCTTAATTCTAATAAATAAGTTCCATTAAATAGTACGTTATTTTGCGAATTTTCGCACGACATTCCTATCAGATCATTAACGGTAACTAGTATCCATTTATTTTCATCAATATTTTGAAGTTGCATATAATCAATATCTATGGGTATTGGATTACAATTAGAACTATTATGTTGATATCTTATTAGTTGAATTTCGCAAGGAGTATTTTTATAGAGGTTTTCCGAATGGATATGTGTACATAGATATTCATTATTAGAAATATATTTACATGGTTGATTCGAGTATCCAAAATTTACTTTATTTATTAGTAAATACTCGAAATTTGGTACAATTATTTTATAGTATTTTATATCATTCCTAGTGGGTAAAGGAAACAATTGATATAAATTATAGTTATTTTTCTCTACCAAAGGAATTTCTACAATAAATATAACTTCCTTATCTTTGATGTAACTCTTTATTTCTAGCGTGTTTTCTATCTTTAGGATATTATCTATAGATGGTTCAAATGGCAACTTTTCAACTCCTAATTTGGAATTTATCTCTTGTAATTCATATATAAACTCTTTAGTGTTTATTATAGCATTGTGAAAGGTATTTAACTTTGCAAACGTAATAGCTAATTCTACTTTTTCTAAAATATCATAAATATTTTGATAGAGGGTAGTTATTTGAGTAAATGTCATTTGAATTCGGAATAGTTGAACAAGATGAGTTTTGTCAAGTTCGATTCTATTTATAGTTATTATTTGTTTTACATGTGATTCTAAAATATTTTGATTATGTGAAACATTTTTAATAATATTTTCAAAATTTTGTATTGATTTAGTTAATAAAGTTGTTTGTTTAGTCATGGCAAATTTTAAATCATGTTGATTTTTTATTAATGAGTCTATATTTTGGTCAATACGTTCAGCGTCATCTTGATCCATGTTACCAGTTATACTTTTAATTACAGTACCTATTATATTTACTAAAGCTCGTTTTTGTCGTAATTTTGTTGGAAATATTTGACTTATCTGATTATTAATTTTCTGTTTTAAATTATCTGCTATAACATATGAATTATAAAATTCTAACTTATATTGCATGAGATTATTTATATTTTCACGAAGTAAGTTATATTTATGGTTTATGTTGTCAAATTCTTGTATTAAGTTTGTCATGTCAAAAATTTGAATAAAAGTCCAATGATTAGTGACCTTTTGTGCATTTCCTATTCGATAGGGAAGGATTCCTGGGTTATTATTTAAGTTGTGGTATCTGGAGGTATCTCCTTGGACGTAGGACCATCTGTAACAAGTGGCTTTTTTAATTCCCTTATATGTATAATTTCGACCTTATCGGGATATTTTACATTTTTTATTTTAACCCGGTTATGTTCTAATATTTCAATAATTACGTAGGGTCCACTAAATTTGGGTTTATTTTTATTCCTAGCTGACATCTTTTTATAAACTTTTTGGTTTACTTTAAAATCTATACTTTCATTACCTTTGACGTTAATTTTTGCTAAAACTCTCTCTTTGCTCTCATTCGTTTTATCAGTTACTTGTTTATACATAGCGTCGATTTTATCTTTATGCGACGAAACGTAATCAGAATAAAACGTAGTAGAAATCAAGTCGAGGGGATCCCTGGAATTTGTATGACCTAGGATAATCTCATGAGGTGTAAACTTTGTTACACTGTTTATGGTTCCATTGTAAGCTATGATTGCATAAGACATAAGTTCAGAGACGGATTTGTTTTTATCTTTTTGTTTTAAAATTCGAAGATGTTCAATAAGGGTAGAGTGAAGACGCTCGACGGGGGAGTTAGATTCATGGTGTCTGGGTGTAGTAAAATGTATATTTATTTTTTGAGATTTTAAGAGTTCTTTTAAAAGTTCATTATTAAATTCTCCTCCATTATCACAAGTTATTATTTCAGGGCATCCAAAAAATAAAAAGAAATTAACTAACCTGTCACAAACGGCTTTTGCATTCCTGTCACAAGGGTAAGCTTGCCCGTATTTTGAGAATTTGTCAAATATAGTTAAGAAGTTTTGGGTTTCAAAAACAAATGTGTCAATATGTATCATTTGAAAAGGTTTACTAGGAGTTTCTGTTTTTGTGAGAGGTATATAAGATTTAAGCCTACTATATTTGGATGTTTGACAAATATTACAATCATTAATGTACTGGGTTATGTCAGTTTTCATTTTGGACCAAAAGTAAATTTGTTTTAGGCGTTCATACGTTTCGTTTATGCCTCTATGATTTGTTTTACCTTGATGTTGGTGTGTTATTATCAAAATTTTTTCTTCTTTATCCGAAATATTATTTAACAATTTCGAGCATATTACTATTTTTGGTTTATTAAAATTTTGTAAATAAACGTTAGTAAAAATTGGAATTAATTCTTTACTATGAAAATATAGATAACACGTTTTTTCAGGTCTTAAATATTCTCGAATAAACTTTTTTATTACATCTGGGTTTCATGTAATTCCACATTATTAATTAAGTTTTTCTCAAATTTCTCTGAGTTAAGTTTAATTTCGTGATGCGGGGATTTTTTAATAATGTATTGTAAGGACTTATTATTTATCATTTCATCAAGATTGCTGATGCCATTAGGTTCCATATCAGCTTGATTACTGTGCACGGTTACATCAGATGTCGAAGGTGGCTTGACCTGAATATCAGCAATAATGTTTATCTTTTGCTTACTACAACTGGGTCTTTGTTCTTCGATTGCATCATCATTTATCGGGTTTTCAGCAAGATTTCGCAGGAAGTCTACGATATTTTTATCAGTGTCACCCGGGTTATCAATTGTTGATTCATTCTCTCATAGACATTTAATTGTATTCTAGATAAAGCATCTGCGTTAGAATTTTGAAGGCCTTTTTTATAAATGATTTCATAATCATATTCTTCTAATCGTAAAAAGCCAAACTAGAGGTCTATGGTCTGTGTAAATGTAAAATTTGCGACCGTATAAATATGGACGAAAATATTTACATGCCCATACTATAGCTAATAACTCTTTTTCGATTGTTGAATATTTCGTTTCAGTCTCGTTCAAGGTTCTAGATGCATATGCTATAGGTTTATCATTAGGGATAGTTCCTTGGGATAATACCGCACCTAATGCAAAATTGCTTGCATCTGTAGTTAGAAGAAATGGTTTAGAGACATCGGGATATTGTAAAATTGGGGCATTTATTAAAAGATTTTTGCAGTGTTCAAATATATTTATAAATTCATGATTATGTATTATTTTTATGTCTTTCTTTAAACAACGGGTTAGGGGTTTTGTTATTTTAGCAAAGTCTTTTATAAATCGTCTATAATAACCTACTAAGCCTAGAAAAGATTTAATTTCTTTAGTAGTTGTAGGAATTGGAAACTTTTTTACAACTGAGATCTTATCAGGATTAGGCTTTACTCCGTCATTACTTACAAGGTGTCTTAAATATTGTACTTCTTTCCTTAAAAATTCAGATTTATCAAGTTGTACCTTAAGATTGGAATCTCGCAACCTGATAAAAACTTTTTTTAATTTATCTACGTGTTCTTGAAGACTTGTACTAAATATAATTATGTCGTCAAGATAAACAAAACATATTTCATTTTGTAAGCCACGTAAAACATTATTCATGACGCGTTGAATAGTTGCAGGGGCATTTTTAAGTCCAAATGGCATACGTAGGAATTCATAATGTCCTGTGTCAGTGCTAAATGCTGTTTTGGGAATATCTTCTTCGTTCATTTGAATTTGATGAAATCCATTAGCAAGATCTAGAGTTGTGAAGTATTGGGCTTTACCTAGCTTGTCTAAAATCTCTGTTATTTGGGGAATAGGAAATTTTTGAGCTATCGTGACGTCATTAAGCTTACGGTAGTCTACACAAATTCACCAGCGTTGTTTCTCTGATTTGTCAAGTTTTTTAGGAACAATCCAAATAGGGGAAGACCATGGAGAGTTCGAATTTCGTATTATATTTTGTTGTAAAATCTTAGACATTTGATCTCTTACTTCTCCGCGATGTATTTCGGGGTATCTATAGGTTTTTGTAAATATTGGGGTATCATCTTTCACTTTAATCCCTTGTTTAATGGTATTTGAAAAGGTTAAAGGTATTTCTTCGCAATGAAAAATATCTCTAAATTCGTAACACAATTTCCGTATTTGTTCTTTTTCTTCACTATTGCAATGGTCAAGATTAATATTTTTTAAATTAGCTTTGAGTTTATTATCTAAGTCTTTTGATGGTAAATATTGTTGTGAAGGGTGGTCAATAAAATTTATTTCATTAAGGTTTAAGGGTTCTATGTCGAACGGTTCGAGAAATTCAATTTTTATAGGATTTTCTCTAGGATTTAAGGCTGTTGTTAAAGCTAAATTGTTTTTAATTTCTACTAGACATTCAGGAATTTCAATGTGTCCTAGTTTTTTATAAGAAAGAATACCATAACCATTTGAAGCATTAACAGGAATCTGAATTTTTTGAATACTTCTGGGCTCTATTATATAAGTCATAACTTTACTGATATTATTCATATTAATATTTTTATTTTCATAACGTATGGGTATATCTACATTAGATAATTTTAACACGCACTTGTTGAAGTCTAAATTAGCATTTAATTGTTTTATAAGGTCTAAACCTATTAATCCATCGAATTTGTCAGAAAAATTAAATAAGTAAAATGTATGTAATCCTGTAGTATTGAAGGTAGGAAAAATTGGTAAGGTTGCTATTTCATCGTGAAACGATATTGCGTGAGCTGTTTGTACTTGAAATAATTCTTTTTGAATTAAATATGGAAAATGTATATAAGCAATTTCGGGATTAATAAAACTTCTTGTACTACCTGTATCTAATAAAAATTTTGCATTAATTTCTGGAATATTAATATAAGGTAATTGTATATTATGATTGTCTAAAAATATTATGTCATATCCGTTTTCGAAGTCTTAATCGGAAAATTTGATGGTTCTTGTTCAATGCTATCATATACTTGATTATTATTTGAATTAGCGGAATAACTCAAATCTGCATCGTAATTATATGTTTCATTGTATAGAGGTATATCATATTCATATTCATTTTGGCTATCAGTTTGTTGATTAATGTCAAAATTATCATAATAATTATGCAAACTATTAGGTAAAAAATTCAGTTAATTTCAGGAGTTTGCTGCAAAACTTCTTGATTATACAATTCTTGGGAAATAAAATTCCTCTTTTACATATTATTGTGTAAAACTGTATTGCCTGAACTAGTGTCCATTGGCTCTACTTTATTTAAATTTGTCCTTCTGGACATCTGTCCAAAGTTTTGATTATTAAACGGTCTATGTTGGACTAAGGTTTGAGGTCTTACAAAGTTTTGTTGGTTATTTGGAAAATTTGGTCTCTGATAGTTAAAATTAGTGTTCTGTTGAGAATAATTTGGATAATTTGAAAAAGATCTAGGAAAATTATTTTGTGGCATATTATTTGCGAAAGTATTATATGTCGGTTTGTATGGTATATAGTTTGGTATAACATGTGATGTTTGATTAGGGACATAAGTAGGTCTATATACTGGTTTTGTATTTTTATTGAATTGCTGTAAAGGTGATGGTGTACTCTTAAGGCTTTGAGCATTTTTAAAATATATAAAGTTTTCTTCTTCTCTTACAAACGACATTGCTTGTTCTAGTGAATTTGGCGATTTTAACCTGGTGACTAACTGTAAGTTAATATGGAAGGCCATTTATAAATGTCTTTAAAGCAAATTCATCATAGTGTTGTATTTTAATTAGTTTAGTTTCAGGATCGTCAGGGCCTGCATTTAGTTTTGAAAATAATAAGCTACGAGAATCTTGCACCCTCATGCCAAATTGAATAGGATTTTCATTTTTGAATGGTTTTAAATTTATTAAATCTTGAATTAAACAATCTATCGATCGTTGATCGGAAAAACTGTTTATTAACACACCTTTAATTAAAGTCCAAGAATTTAGTTCTGATCTAAAAAAATCTAAAGAAACTATTAGTTCTGCTGCTCTACCTGTTAGTTTACTGAGAATAGTATCAAATAAGCAAACATTTATAGTAGCGGTTGGATTATTTTTATCTTGAAAAGCTTTCAACAAGTTTTCCCCTGCCGAAATGAATCTATTTAAGAGTTTTATATTTCCGTCAAAAAGTGGAATATTATCTGATTGATATCGGAGTAATTGATAATTCACTGACATTTTGTTTTTGTTGGCAGTTGAACCAATTGACAATGAACTTAGCGAATCAATTAAATTATCTAAGTTATATTCGTTTATTAGATCTATTTTGATATTTTTTTTACTGGATACTAGTGAAAATTTTTGTTACTGCGTAACTTTTTGCAAATTACCTCTTTGTTACTACGTAACGGGTTTTTTTATATATGTATGTATATAGAGCGATATATTATTTAGAAAATGACTTTGTTACTGTGTAACTGTTATTTTCTAGAAAAAGTTGTCCATCCATCGCATTAAAAGAAAACTAGTAATAAAAAAAAAAAATCAATAGAACTGAAAAAATCACTCGAAAATCAAAAATTATCACTTACAATGCCAGAATTGTGAGAATCTTCATTGGTCCTTAGTCTAGCTGGATCGACGG
Organism: Kuschelorhynchus macadamiae; assembly: GCA_030620095.1. Classification (NCBI taxonomy): domain Eukaryota; kingdom Metazoa; phylum Arthropoda; class Insecta; order Coleoptera; family Curculionidae; genus Kuschelorhynchus; species Kuschelorhynchus macadamiae. The sequence goes on along the minus strand of JAUTXW010004442.1, from coordinate 143,818 downwards.
TGTTTCTTCTCACCAGTTCCCACGTAGTTTTGGAGAGAATACCGTTGATGTTCAGTCACCGGGTCTTCCAAAATGTAGTGGCCAGGAAACCTTTGATATGCAGTCACCGGACCTTCCTGGGACGTTCTGTAGTTCTAAGCTGTTTGTTCTGTTATCTCGTCTTCTTGATTCTTTTCCAATTGGCTGCTTTTCTCCAACTGCTGCCTAAGATCGGCACTATTTGCTTTGGGTTGAAAAGGGGTTATTGAAATTTTCGTTTTTTTTTTCGAATAAATTCTTGAAAGAAACTATAGTTCAATATACAGTTGCCCTACGTTTCAGAATTATCCTACCGACTGCGCCAGTTAAATATCGGGCCGAAGGAAAGACGTTTTTAAAAATCAATTTTATTCTTAAAAACACACCGAATTTAACAAATTTGAATCAATTATGAGTTTAACAGTTAAACGTTTACAGTCAGAATTACTACAGAAGTGTCCTCTGAATGAATATCACTTATATTTATAACGTTTCGTTATCTTACATACGTGGTGATAGAATATATATGAAGTCAGCGGTTATGCAAAACGTAACTCGCGCGCACTAAACAGCACTAATAAAACGGCGGCCCGTTCAACTCAAATATCATGCAATCTAAAACATCCACACCACTATTATAAATGCTATTAAGAATGTGTATACGTAACTACATCATTTAAAGTTCATTGTATATAAAAATAATTGAGTTTACCCTACTTTTAGAAACACGCACAATATTCATTTAACCCTGTCTTTGATAACAATCTAAGTTAGAAATAGTAACTCTTAATATTAATATTCTCATGCACAATTTGGAAGTCTAATGTTATAGGTATTTACTGAATAATTTTTTTAAGCCACTGACCACGATTAACTTTGATAAACCTACCGCTACATACAGTTCATTACAGTAACCTCTAACGTTGATAGTTGTAAAGTAATAAGAGATTCGTTTGTTAGGGATGACTGCGAATAGTAACATGGTTTCTTACTCAATACATACACCATACGAAACAACTGCGTAGAAGGCAATGGAAATTCACTCTACCTAGAAGACATACCCTGGTACAATGGTCTAGTGCTCTAGTATATGAAAAAGGAAGCAAATACCTCTTATCAAAATGCAGGATTGTAATTGAGTACATAGCCAAACTTTCAAGGCTGATTGCTTTTCATATAAATATAAGGTCTAAAAACCTCCGTTTTCTTAAACTTTCAAAAAATAAGGATTTTTATTAATATTTAGAAAACTCCTTAAAGGATTTTATTAAAACTTGATATCTAAAATAAATGTTTAAAATCCTACTTATTCCAAGTGAAAGAAAATGGACTGAGGTATTTAAGGTATTTTATTGATATTTGATGTGTAAAATAAGTTTTTAAAGTGCTACTTTTTCCAACTAGAAGGAAATCGAGTGGCGTGCGCATGGGCAACCATTCCGACTTTTATTTTTAGTAAATTTATGGTACATCACAGTTCATTTTAAAATCTGTTAGATTTTTAGCAATATACTAATAAAACCCAAAATAGGAATGAACTGGTCTAAAAAAAGTCTGAGTAAATTATCCTATTTGAAAAAACTAAAATATGCTACGCCTGTGAATAAAAACTTAAAAAGGTATATATCGGTAAAAACAGAAGGTTTTTCATTAATAACTAGAAAATGCGAAGTTGCTTGAAACTGAGACTTGCTTGACGCTTTAAAATGTCCCCTTTGAATTTCAATACATATTAATTTTTTTTGAGTTTTAGTAAAACACAAAAACATTGTGTTTTTTTGTATTGCGACAAATCTATCAGTTTTTTAAATAAACAGTGGTGTACTATAAATCTACTGAAAAAAAAATCGGATTGGTTTGCCATGCGCACACTAATGTTTCACTAGGTTTTCTTCTGAAAGGAAAAAGTAGCACTTTAAGCACTTATTTTACATAACAAAATTTCCATAAAATACCGTATTTTTAGAAAATAATTAATAGGATAGCGTAGCCAGAACTTTTATTCATTCATTATATCAAATTATACCAAAAATACACAAAAGACCACTGTTAAGTACTTTAGTTACCAGAGGGTGGCGTACCATAGATGTACTAAAATAAAAAATGGAATTGGTGCCCATGAGCACGCCTGTGGTTCAATAGATTTTCTTTCACTTGGAAAAGGTAACAATTTAAATACTTATCTTACATAACAGATTTTAGACTGTAAAAATTAAAGCGATATCGCTAGAGTGTCTATTTTTTTAAAACTCAGCACAAAATAAAACAATAAATCATTACGTCATTAATATTCTTTTAAATATTAATGATAAATAAATTTATTTTTTAAAAACCCCAATTTTATTCTTTCATTACAAAATATATGTTTTGCTTTAATGAAGAAAAATACAGATACAAATTCGGCCATTCATCACTCTCAGTCTCTCTTTCGGTCTGAGTTTGGAGGAGCGCACCGGAACTTAAAGACCAATAACAACTGTCAAATATGTGACAAATAATCTATTTTATGTTGTTGTCTTGTACAGGGCTTTCATTTATATTGAGACACCTAGTTAGATCGGTAACTATAAGAGATACACAAAAAAAACTGTAAATGCAAAAGTGGTAGGATTTTTCTTGTATTATCTTTTAAGAATATATATTTTTTAAATCATTAGAAAGGTTAATAATATACACAACCTATTTTTTTAAGTGGGATACCCTATATACTATTATCTCATTAAAAGCCTCTTTTTACCGATTTGATACCTTTATCTTGAAAGACAATCGAGTGTATTAAGAGGCCATGTATTTCTATGGACTGTTAGAAGAGAAAGCTCCTTCTCACGCACAGGGTTCTTGTCAATTTTCTCGGTTGTCTTTAAATATGAAGTTATCAAACATTCTTATCATCGGCAACAAGATTTAATGAAATAATAATAATATATTAATGGTGTCCCATTAAAAAAGAGAGAAATTTTGAATACTACTTATACAATTTTTGTATAGAGTGCGGATATTTAGTATCCCTCCATCTTTATTTTTTAAACCAATTAAAACAAAAATTTGAAATTTGGAACATTTCAATATCTAACAAAATACGCTTTTTTGTGCATATTTCGAGATTGATTGATTTTAAAGTGGTAACTAGATGTCATTCTAAAGAAAAAAATAAATTGAAAAGGGGACCGAGTGATCTTTTAAAAAGTCTGTTCAATTATAATTCAACGTTATAATATAGGGACAATAAAATTACCCAATTTAAATGGCCGTCGCATTCGTAAATTTGAGAGTACATTAATAATAGAGAATAAACCTTGGAAGAGACATTCTTCGACATTTACAAAACTCAAATATTTTGTACCTTACGTGACTCTAATTCAAATGTTCTTCTATGAATGTGTGGGCTAAGTATAATAATAGTTACAGGGTGTTTTATAGAAGAGAATATTTGAATTGTATTAATTACATTAAATCTGATAGTATACTACCTAGGCCCTACCCTCTTAAAAACATTTCAATTAAGGATCGCGAAAGGAATAAAATATTTGTTTATTGTAACTTGCTAAGAATTTTTACTCTCGAAGTAACATATGTTCCCATATTTTGGAGAAAAAATTATTGTCAAAATAGACTTAAAAAAGATGTACCACCCCGACCTCCCGACCGCTTTTTCTTTTAATTTTTATCCTTTAAAACGACAGTTGCATTGTGTAAATGTTCGGTTAGTGTATTCTTTTATTCGCCTAATTAATTACCGGTAATTCTTTAAATATTCCCTGATTTTTAGAGGATCCGCTTTTATCGTACCCTCTAAGAGCTTAATCAAAAGGACCTCAAACTTTTATCCAAAGGATAATTATTTTTCAAATGTATAACAATAATTTTTCTATGTGCAGAACTCAATTGCGATAAAATATTTACTTCATCCAGCCGAGCAAATACTCTGCAAGAATTAATGTGGTCGAGAAATTACTCACGGTTCCTCATTTTTGCAGGAAGATGGTGTACATAATTTATTCCTTTTCTTGCCCACATAAGCTCTATTTTGAAATCGTCTTTATAAAATAAAAAAAACGGGAAACAATTCAATAAATTTGTTCCACTTGTTGTTTTGACTCTTTTGAAAACCGACCAAAACACATTCCTGAATTAATTTTAAATCTGGCTAAGGTCTCTCCAGCTCTTTAATTCCTTTATTCCTTATTTATCTGCTAATGAATCACTGGCGAAATTTGTTTGCATAAGCCATTTTACGGTATTCATCTTGTCACTTAAGCTTATTTCACCAGATCAGAAAACAATTTATTAGTTTAATTGTTTTAATTTAATTATTTTCTTTGTAATTATTATTCACAATACCAATATTTTCGACCAGACACTTCGCAAACGCACTCACGAAACCGAAATTCTAAACATTCGCCATGCGCCGCTTAACTCAAGAACATTAAATCACAATAGAGAATATACTTGCTAGGGAATGTGCGACAAAACTGTTCTATTTAATCGGGTCCCCTCGGATGCCATACTCTGTGGTGCCGCCGCAGCTTATAATATTTGCTATGTTGCCACCGCGTTAGAGCGTCCGTATCATATGTTTGAATATTCTGACGTGTCAAAGAGGACGGATAATTAGAGATAGGAGCCGAGGTTCTTTGTTGAAATGTTAACATAATATTATATTAAAATTTCAAATATTAGTATTAATAATTTATAGGAATTGAAACTGTGTCTTATGTTAATATTTTTCAGGAGGGTTAGCGGCCCAAAAAGCAGCCGCCGCGCCGGTCCTTTGGCCCACGTAGTAACCACTTTCACTTCTCCCGGTTGTCTTATAGGTTAATAAATTATTACATTATTTGTCTTTTATAAATATAATTTTCATGATACAGTGTTGTATGCATAAAAATGTAAAAAAAGTATCGTGCAGATACACAAATGTTCTGGTTTTCTTTTCTTTAGACCACACTGTTGAGTTTCCATGACTACCATATTATACAAAGTATTATGTCAAACCCTGATTTTTTTGCAAAAGTGGGTATCATCCGAGAACCTTAAATACCTTTTTTTCGGTATCTTTTCATGCCAGAATAATTTAAGGGTCAAAACAAGAAAACTAATTTCCCCGAATATGGCAGTTAATCAAAAATTGTAATCTTTCCGTGCAAATTAATTTCTATCTAAACCGTTTTTCTTTTTCAGAAAAACATACGCATATGTGAATTTAGGGTCAGAAGTGATGCTACTAACGTAATTATTACAAAGAAAATATACAGAGTGAGGCAAAGCCAAATGTGAATTTAGGGTCAGAAGTGATGCTACTAACGTAATTATTACAAAGAAAATATACAGAGTGAGGCAAAGCCAAATGATCAACCACTTAATAAAAAAAATAATAATTACAAAACCCAATCTCACTATTACTCTGAAAGTCTGATTTAATGATTTAAATTTATTGATTCCCATCCATATCGTGTAGATAGGACCCTTTTGTCAAAACGGGTTTTAGGATTTAATGCTAGCTGCACTAGTCACAAAATAAACGGCTCACCTTTTGAACTTTTTTGTTTGCTGTTGTGAAGGATAGGTTGACTGGGTCAAATTTTGAAGTTTAATTTTGGCCAACTTCTCGTTGAGATACTAAACAAAAATATAGCAAATTTATACAGTTTAGATAAAAATTCGTTTTTACATGGGCAAATGTCCCGGAACAGCTTAATTATAGACAAACTGTAAATGTCAAAACTCAGGAAATTTGGTCCTATATTATTGTCGATAGAGGCCATATAATTAAATATTTTCAAGATGACAACACTTCCGGTTACACCGGAATTAAATGTCAACAGCTAATTTTAAATGGAACACCTTGTATATCTGAATTGTACTTTGTACCTACTTTTTGTACTTAATATTATTGCTTATTCTATTGTTGCATGTATGGTACCGTTACCCTCGAGAAAAATTTCGGTGGTGAAGATGGTACCCGTTTCAATTATCATTGACTATAATAAATGTTGTCATTTTGACATATTTTCAACGTCAATATGCCGCGTTAGTAGTATTAATTTCTTACGATTATATGAAGTGACTTTGATCCAACTAAGAACGCATAACTTTGCATATGGTGATAGGATACGGGGATAGGCGTAGATCCTTCCAAAAAGCAACCAACCATTTTAATGAAACATATCCAGAATGTGATCTTATTTCTAAATCAACGGCTAGTAGAATCTACCATAATTCTGAGCACACAGTTACTATAAAACACTTCCCAAATCGGATCGTCCAAAAACAGCCATAAATAATGAAATGTCTTTGGATATTTTGCTTGCTCCACAAGATGAACTACGAACTTCCGTTCCAAAACTTGCCCTCGAACACACTAACGGCGAAAGGTCAGTAAGAAGGATCCTTAAAGTAAATCAAATGCGTCCTTATAAGGACAATTGTTTCAGGAACTCCCACAAAATGATCCAGATAGACGATTGGAGTTCTGTCAAGAAATGATGAATCTCATCAAAATTGAACCTGACTTTGTGAGCCATGTTCTATTCTTCGATGAGCCCACAAAATGATCCAGATAGACGATCGGAGTTCTGTCAAGAAATGATGAATCTCATAAAAATGTAACCTGACTTTGTGAGCCATGTTCTATTCTTCGATGAGGCCACGTTCATTCTTAATGTCTTTGTAAACAGACATAACTGCAGATATTGGTCCGATCACAATCCTCATTGGATGATGGAACACCATGCGCAACATCCTCAAGAATTAAATGTATGGGCAGGTATAATATAATTGGACCTTTTTTTCTCCACGAAACTTTGACTGTAAACTTCTACTTAACACCAGAATTATACCCGCTTTAGTTAATTTATTTCCCAATCCAGCCAATAACCATCTATTACAGAACAACATTTGGTATCAACAAGATGGGGCACCTGCACATTTGGCATTCGTGTTAGACATTATTTAGTCAGAAATTTTCCTGGAAGATAATAGGTAGACGAGAACGCATTGAATGACCGTCTAGATCACCTGATCTGACTCCCCCTAAATTTTTATCTTTGTGGTCATTTGAAAACCGCTGTCTATCGTAGCAAACCGGAAACTCTAGAATTTGTTGGAGCGGTCAATGAGGTCGTGACTACAAGAAAATTATACCCTGTATAATATTTTAAAATGTATCATGACCGTTTTATAGACATTAATTACGATTTATTGTGTGTCAACTTAAAATTAAATATCTCAAGAAATGTACGAAGCATATCAAAATAAAATTTAAAAAATAGTTAAAATTTTAACACCCTGTATCTTGCAAATGAAACGTTTCCAGACCCATTTTTATATTTAGTTGTAGAGTAGCCTCTCTAGATGTTGGAACGGAATCTTCTATAGTTCATTACATTAAAAATAAGGCAAACTTTCATAATTTTTCATATGATTTTTTAATTGATGTTCAATTCTTTATTAAATATAAATTTGAATTCATCATAAAAATACAAGATTTCAGCACAGTGTCGAAATTGGTGATAGATGTATTAGAATTTCGTCGTGAAAATATTAATTAAATTGTTCATACCGGTTGTGTCATCTTACATCCCTAATTTTTAACCAAAAATTCGAAATCTGTCAACCCGGAAAAATTTCGATATGGATCAAGTGGAATTAGACCATAAATGGCAAAATTATTTGGGTATTGTGATACTTATATTATGTAAAAATGTAAAAACAAATTGTTATGCAAACTGTATAAAAATGCCGATTTTGGTTACAATATCTCAACGAGAAGTAAGTCGAAGTTAAATTATTAAATCTGGTCCAGTCAACTGATCCTCTAAAATAGCAAAAAAAAGTTCAAAAAGTGAGCCATTTATTTCCTGACTGGTGCAGCTAGCATTATAACGAAAAAAACCGTTTCGGCAAAAATACTGGTAAGTAAATCAATAAAGTTGAATTATTTACGTCCTACTTAATAATATTCAGAAAGTTGTCATTTGTTTTTTTATTAAGTTGCTGATCATTTGGCTTTGCCCATCCCTGTATATTATCTTTGTATTAATTATGTTTGGCCTCGCTTTTGACTCTAAATTCACTAATGCGCATGTTTTTCTGCAAAAAAACGGCTGAGCTAGTATTTAGTTTGCAAGGAATGGTTACAATTTTCGATTAAATAGGCAAAATTTCGTACTGGTGCTTAAATAATTTTGGCATAAAAAAATGCGAAAAAAATTATTTCAGTTTCACTCTTTTGCAAAAAAAAATCATTATTTCAATTAACACTTGGTATAATATGGTAGTCGTGGAAACTAAAGAGTGTTGTTTGAGGAAAAGAAACTAGAAGACTTGCGTAATCACATACTAAAAAATTATTTCGAAATTATGTAAATTTTATTAAAACTATTGATTGGGGCACTTGTTTTTGTCGGCAGCTTATTTAGCAATTTTGGGTCACTTACTTTAATTATTATGTAATTAAATATAATATTTTAATGTTATATAGGGTTCATTTAAAATGTATTTGTATTTTTATGTGACGCTGACTATTTTTAAATATATGAGATTTCAAAAAAAGTACAACTAAGTGGCAATATATTTTCACTGACTCCTTCATTGGATCAGAAAGTTCTGCCTTTCCCTACCACATTGTCTCATTACAGGTTTTCTGTCAAACCTTTTTGAATAATTGTATTTATCCTGGGATGTTTATAAATACTGAGGAGAGGTCTGGTTAAGGGGTATACAATATACAGCGTGGAAAAAATATTCAGTTCTGTTCGAATCGCAAAAATTAAGATGCTAGTAACTATTTTCTAAGCCATACAGTGTGAAAAAATAACAGAAGTAAATGCGGATTCATTCATTATAAAAAACCCTGCACCTCTACCAGAATATAAAATCCATTTAACATATAAACAGATAATTTTCAATTGGTATCTATTGATATTTTCATCTGCCTTAAAAAATCCGTATACTGTTATCAGGCTTACAGCTTGAAAACGTGTTTTGGATCTTTTACTAATAAATTTTATTCGCCTAGGTTTAGACTAAACGATATATTCAATTGTTCACGATATAACGTCGTTTTCTAAACATAACCTTACATCTTCCTACAGGTATCCTTCCTTGTTTTTCAATGTTCTGTTTAAGAGTTTAACCCAGTTTTCCATGGAGGATCCGAAGTTTAGAACTCGTAACGAAAACTTTTATTAGGAATATTTGTCAACGGAGCTACATCGCCATATTATGGATGCAGGGCAACCTGCAAGCTTCCATGTCACGAGTCTTGCCAAGTTTTATATTATAAAATTTCATGTTCGAAAAAGTGCTAGAAACGCAGTGTTGCGCTCCAAATATCAGAATGGAATATCCTGAATTGCTTAACCAACATATTATGTCAATATGAACAAATTTCGAAGGCGGGAATAAATGTCAATTGACTATTTGCATTTATATATTCAGGATTGGCCATCGTTTGGGCGAGGAAAAAGTATAATTGTTAGGAGGCAGCACAGTTTGTGATTAATGCAGATATTTTAGAGGTACGGACAGGGACGCAAATATAGGAAGGGGTTGGGAGTATCCACCCGCCTCAAAGTTTTTCGGGTTTGGAAATTAGTTTCCTAAGTTGGGAAAAGTTGCTCGGGGTTAGGAAAAACAAAATACGAATAAATTTAAATTATTTATACTGAAATTGATGTAATGCAAAAGATATAACCTTTTTATTTTTAGTTGTCGGGGATAGTTGGTACCATTTCCAAAGCGCGGACTTTTTTTAGTGGTTAGTTAGCAAACCCCTCCATCAACAAGGGCCTAGGGACGACCCTGGGTATGGAAAAATTGTAGGTATAGTTTTTATTGACTTGGTAAATTTTAAGAAAGTTTTTGTTCATACTTGGGATTGGGGCAACGAGCTTCCGAGCAGAACTCGGTGGGCCAAACCCGTAATGGTTTCATTTTAATAAATCATTTAATAAACTGCCTTGTCAGAAAATGTCTCGCACATTATAGTCACAGAGGCCATGAAACAAGATCATACAACTCTAGAAAAAATTTAAAATGGTAACATAGAAAAAACAAGGATTAAGCTCTAAGGCGCGCTAGAAAGTTGTTTTAAAGTTTTTAAGTTGCTTTAAAAGCACGTTGTGATGGTTCAAGTTCCAAATTAATTAAGAACAAGGATAATACTTAGTAGGATTGGTAAATAAATAACATTCTTTTTCAAAAAGTATAGTAGAAGTTCATTTGAAATCAATCAGAAAACAAGAACACAATACACAGCATCAGTGAGGTTTAATTTCACAATATGTTATTGACGGACAAGAAGTAACTTTAGAAAACTTCAAATCTAGAAGATGAAAAAGCTACATTACAGATGAAACTGAAATTCACACAAAAAATGCATCAAAAGCTCTAAGGACTGAGAGGTTAACATGCGCAGACAGAATAATGGATTTTCAACATGGCTTTATAAAATTGTTGCTGAAAATGATGACGGGGGTAATGCTCATGTTCTTAATCACGCAATATCTGATATAACGGACGTATGCACTGAGCCTATTTTCGGCGCCAAACAACCAACTAACGGAACTCATCTAATTAACAGTCTAGTTTAAAAAATCCTTTTTAATATAGAAGAGGTGTGATTTTATGCCTTTAACGATGGTTGATAGCTCTACTGATGGTTTTATCGACGAACCTGGGTTAACCTAACACGGATGAGACAGATTCACCTAATAGTATAGGTTACGTTAAAATAATTACAAATGTTTCAAAATTGTAATTACCGCTTAATTATTTCGAATAGCCTCCTTGTGCATAACTCTCAAAGTACCTCTAAAACATTTGATTAAACCTGATAACGGTTTACCAGTGGTCCAAAAAACATTAATAGATTTAAAAGAGCAATCAAGGGAGTCTGGGTCTACTTTAAAAAATCTAAAAGCTTTGTAGTCTGGGTGCATACCATGTTTGAGGAGAAAGGTTTAATAGAAATATGCACACAGAGCGAATTTGCAAAAAAAAACAAAGGTGAGAATTCAAATTATGTACCAATACTCCAAAACTGGATTAATAGAGAATAAATGTTTACATTGTGATTTACGATCGAGTAGTAAAAAGCATAGCAAATTGTGTATTTCGTGTTGTTTTGTCGACAAAATTACGTACTATACGATGGTCTAACTGGGGTTCTGTTATGTCTTAAAGTAATCCCAGAAAAGCAAAACCATATGACCTATTTTTTTTTTAATTTAGTTTAAATCAGAAAAAAGGAACCATAAAATATGTGAACATGTTTAGTCTCCTTATCGCCAAGTGATACTTCCTATCTACTTTCAATGTTTGGCTTGAAAATACTCTCTTTTGTGTGAACTTTAATGATTGAACTATATTATTTTTAGTTTCTTGCTTCATTTATACCCTGAGGATATCCAGTTTTTTTGTTATTTGTTTTGATTTAAAGGTTACTGACCTTCCTTAAATTATTCGTTTACTGCTAAACTTCACGTATACCCGGGCTGTCCATTAAGTTTTTGCATTGCACAACTGAAGTGAGTAGGCGATTGCACCCTAGAACTTTGGACACATTGTGAATATTTTTTTTTAATTAATTTTAAGTTCTGAAAAATACTATAAAAATGTCTGAAACGTTTACATGTTGTAAAAACAAGACTAACTACAACTGGATTTGTGCCACTTGTAATACGATTTTTTATCCAAACTGCTGAAAAACTTCCAAAAATTATAAAATATTGGACCAGAATTTAATTTGTTGCTCGGAACAGGGTGAAATTCGCGTAAATGATGAAGACATTGACGCAACTAATCAGTTCAGAGAACTAAGAAAAGACCTAAAAATGACAAATGCATACATTGAAAGAACAAAACGAAAATCAACCGATTTCGAGAATAAGTAATTTACTTGGTGAAATTGAAATATATAGGTAGAAAGTCGAAGAAGTTCAGAAGAAACTGATCGAGTATTAAAGAAATGTTACAGTTATCAATTCAGAAACACAGACCGGACTGAGATTGAGTAATGCACAAACACAGACAATAATTTTAAAAATAACTTTTGGAACACAAACCAACAATAATGACAAAATGCCACGAGACAACCTCCCCTCTGAGGGGTGAATTCAACATTAATGTAATTGACTTCAGTATACAGACCAAAATGACATGGTGCACAACTGACCAATCACATTAGTCGATACCAAGAAACCAAAATAAGAACGCTGACTTTCCTCGTTCTAGAACTATGAAAGATAACGAGCAAAACAGAGTGCAGTAGTTAAGAAACCGTCCAAACCTTAAATGCTTAATTTTGACAATAAGCATGAGATCACTTCTTAAAATAAGATCGATTTCATCCGGTTGTCTTATGAATTGCCAATATTTAACAAGGCCCTTGATTATAGAAGAAATGGTAGAAACAAATGCTAGATTAAGAAAAAAAAATTTGGAAAATAAGACTTAGTCGTGCTTCTTACTGGTCCCCAAAACTCAATAATAGGTAAAACCCACCAGTAATTTTCCTAAGGATATTCTAAAACAATTAAAAAATACAAACTATTGTTATTGTGGGCCCCGCTTATACAGCGATGACCACAAATCAGCTTATTTATATCACAACCAAAGTTTTTAACACCGGAAATCACGTAGCAGCCTTATTTTTTGACGTAACCAGGGCATTCGACTGTGCCTCGCCTGATCTTCTTACATCTAAGCTTAAATATTAAACCTTTAAAGTGTTAAATTAAGTCACACCTATCCTACAAATCGGTGTCAAACAGACCTTCAAAACTTCTGCCAATTAAATATGGCGTGTAACAGGGATCGGTGCTACTGTTTATTATTTACATACATGACTTGTGCATCTGTGATAGCAGCACCGACTTTATCTTGTTTGCAAATGATACCACAGCAACGAATGTTAGAAGGGATGTTTCATAACTAGTTCGGAATCTTTGCGAGTCACGGTCGAAAATCTCTGGTTTACAGCCAATCGACCAACCCTAAATGAAGCTAAGACTAAAGGAACGTTATCCATTCACAGTATTTCTACTAATGTGACCAGTGACCCGGTTTCGGTTCGATTCTCGGGTGTTTATTTGGATCATAAGTTGTCTTGGTACTCTAAAATTTTCCAGTAAACTGTCGTCCAATATATAAGTTTGGGAATCCTAGTTGATACTGTCTCAAAAACGTGTTAATAATAACGTTTCATACTTTGATTCAGTCACATATATCATACGCTTTACTTTCTTGAGGACAGCCAAGGTAAAGCTATTCGTGTAATTGCAGAATTATCTTACGAAGCACATTGTAGGGATACATTTAGACAATTTAATATTATGACTTTGCCTTCAATATATATTGTTGAGTGTCTTAAATATGTCAAGAATAATTTGACCTCTTACACTAGAGTGAATGATTTGCACTTTTATACAACCAGAAATAACTGACATTTTTTAATTGAATATCACCGATTATTTCCTTCCTATCAATTCTGACCAATCACTGAGAAGAATTCGTACTGGCATATTTAACTTTTGAGAAGATAAATTGCCTAACATAATTTTCAAATTTTCCGGAAAAACAATCGGAAAATATAATTCAGGTTCGTAAGTAATAATATTATTTTGTAGTTACTATTGGTATATTAAGTGTTATCTATTGAACTCAGGAAATAATCTTACCAAATATCCCCTCGTGCATCTAATTTTTGCTATGGCAAAACTGGAATACTCATTTCTAAATTTGTTTAACAAATAGCATTCTTCAACTCGGATTTTTGGAACCACTAACGCTCATACTATTTGTGGAACCAATAATTTAGAAACTCGTTTTTTTTTCAGAAAAATTAGATGCCCTAGGAGATATTACACCCGAATAAATAGATCCAGATTTGTTTTAACGTAATTTGCACCATTGTTTAATAAACTTTTTAAAGATTTAAAAGATCGCCCAAAAAAGCAATGTATTATTGTGATAAAAAAGTTTCTGTTATGAAAAGGATAAAAGAAATAACTGGCAAAAAGTAGCATGTTAGTGTAAGTTTAGTAACAATTTTAAAAATGATGAACAAAAATATCAGTTTTATTTTTCAGAAATGTTTTTCAGTGTGTTACCGCTATAAGCAAATACCTATAGTAAAACGTGCTATTACAGATTGTTAGGGATTGCAATTCCGCAAAACGGGATCCCACAATCCCGCGGGATCCACACCATTTTTGGGCCTGTGAGATCTCGCACGAAATGCGGAAACCCATTAAAACTATTCATTTTTTATTGTTCTAAAATCTATTAAATAAATTATTGTAACAGGAAAGCCATTACAATTTTAAGACAATTTTTAGTCAATAGACAAAAAGCTCCAAACAAAATACCTCAGGTTATCAAGTAAGTTACCTGATTATTTTTAATAAAAAGTACGTTAGATATTACTTATATCTACTGTTACATTGTTACAAAAAAAACTATTGATAAGTATTTACTTATTTTAAATGTCTTATAAAAAGTTCGTTAATGGTAAAAACATGTTATTTTAATGTAATGTTCTATAAAATTATACTAACTATGCGGGATCCCGCGGAATTAAAGAAGCTGCGGGATTACAGTCTCTAGAGATTATATTTTTAATAGCGTTTAATTAATTCTACGAAGATTTTTATTCTTATATTTATGCAATACTAAAATGATATGATTATTTTTGTATAGAGCGCCCATTTGGCCCCTCTCCACCACCCTCCCACCCTTAGTACTACTATCATATAACGTTGGGGCTAAATGCTGTAGGCTTTTATTTACAGAGCATTTTAATTTTAAATGTTTTTCTGTAAAAAAACACCCTGTTGAAAAATTTGTTATACTGCATTATTTTCTAGTTATGGATTACGCGGAACATAAAATCGTAAGTTTTGTAAGTTTTTAAAAATATTTGCATTATTTACGTTCTGACACAATTATGCTGCCATTTCAAAATATGTGCCTATAGACTCCTGGTTTCATTTAAAGTTTTTTTCAAAATAAACACGATAAGGAGTATTTGGCCTATTGCCCCATTCCTGAACCCCTATAAAGCATTCTCACATGAAGCGAGATCACTGTTTCAAGAATCGGATAGCATGCTATAACTAAAATTTTTATTTTATATAATATAAAATCACTATAATTTGTATTTTGTAGTTCTTAACATTCTCAACAAAAAATAACATGCATGGGTAGGTCAAAAACGTATCAGCTGTTTTAGAAAAGTATTATAGTGCAACAGATATACAAATATTAGTTTTAGCTTGTATTCTAGCAACATTTGATTGGGATGACTTTGATTTAGCATCTTCTCAGATAAGCAAAATATATTTCGGTGGTTTTAAACTTGAATACCAGCAATATTTGATTGAGATGACTTATTTGATTTACTATCTTTTGAGATGGGCAAAATAAATTTCGGTAGATTTGAATCTGAAATATACAGGGTGACCACGGATAATGTTTACAATAGCATCAAATGGTTGTAATTTATTTGATTACTTGTAAATAAAATAACGAGTAAAATAAGTTAAAATTAGGCTCTGCTTTTTTAACATTCTTTTGACTCGCCACCTCTCAAAAAACAACAAATATATTTAATATGTTTAACATGATGAAATTTTTTTCAATAAGCCTCTGATAAAAGACACTTTCTTCCTAAATTAGCACTGCGTTTGTTTTATCAGTTTCATACGTAGTCGTAAGAAAAGCATAGCAGAAAAGAATAACTTTTTCTAAAAGTAATACTAGCACTACTTAGCATCTCCTAAAAATTCATAATTTTGTGATGCCCATGGTGCCTTTGTTCAAGAAGATAAGAAATACAACATATAAAAAAATTTGGTAAATCAAGATGGAAAAAACATAATCTTGCATCACTTGTGATGACTCTTCTCAGCAATTACTTTAAGTTATGTTCAAAAAAGTATTGAAACCAGTTTCCACAGCATTGTTTTATTTTATTGTTATTGAAAAGTAGGCATCCACAGAACATTGAAAACTATGGAGAACTGTATAAAAATATAGTGTCGCACCTTTTTCCAAGGTCATTACTAAAGGGGTGACCCACAGGTAGTATAATCTTGACGATAGCCGTGTTAAAAAACTGTATCAAATTTATATTTAGTATAAAAACTAGAATATGCACTACTGAATGTAAAATTTTCGTTCACGGCATTTAATCTGTGACAACATAAATAACAACAGCGAATCTATCTTAGAATTAAGACCTGATAACTACAAAACTACAAGAAATAAATCCCTATAGGATGTCAAAATAATCTTATCAATTATTCTACTTCTGCACAACGCTACAATAAAAGAAACTCTACTTGCATTCGGCGAACGCTCTAATACACGTTACACGTTCTTATCCTGCTGTTCATCCAAGCAAACATTTTTCGTATCACTGTTGCTTCATTACACGCATTTACACTTAAGAGCAGACAGCGTATCACCCCATGTGAAATCAGCTTAAAAAGGAGATTAGGATGAAACATTGTGGGTTAATTGAAATGGTTTAAATGTAGAAAAAAATATTGACGTTTTTGTGCACTAGCGCACTGAATAGAATAATTTTTTAAGAGTAACCTCGAAAAATAACTTTAATCTAATGAATAAATCTTTTTTGTTAGTTTACGTAATTAAGAATGTTACTATATCAAGCAGAAAAAATTATTAGGTTTAAGCAAAGATAGATGGAACAGGTAATTCAACAAATGAAAAATAAAAACCCTTCTAAACGGATCTTAACTCTAAGCACGGCGACACGAGGGATTGGTATATATATATATATATATATATATATATATATATATATATATATATATATATATATATATAGATTTTTTGTTAATATTTCTTAATCTTAATGGGTTATATGTAAATACAGAATATAAACACACACATTGTTTTTTTCAAACTGTTTCCATATTTTTAGACTTGGTGCAAGACATATTTTATATTTTATATATTTTTTGAGACTTGGTTTATGACAATAGAAAAAATTTATTTTCTAAACAAAAAAACTTTTGTACATTTTTTACTAATAATTTTTCCCCCTTGTGTTTTTTATAAAATACAAAAAATTTACTTGATGGCCTTTATAGAATAAAAACAAAACATCTGTTAAAAATAGATTCTGAGATGATTCCATTTTAATTAGGACACACCCTAATTTAAAAATGCTTTTTAGACAAATAAATACAATTTAATTAGTTAATAAGACTTAATATATTGATTTAAGTAATATATCATATACAAAGTTCCACAAATTATAAATATTCAATAGTTACATGAAGGCAAATTGTATCACAAGAACAAAATATATATTATAACTAAACATTAGATTTGATAGTCTTAAATTCATCACTTGCGTACTTCAGTACCTGTCACTTGATACGTTACAGATGCGTCTTTGCACTGCTTTAACTGTCTATTATCTGGTGATCGAAGAGCTTACCAACTCCCGCAAAGCTTAAGTTTAAGAACACAAAGGGTTGCGAGAGCAATGGAGATGATGCTATGCTTGCCATCATTAGATATTTTTTGTAAATATGATATGCTTCATGGAATTTGTAAAATTCCTCTTCTAAAATACTTCTAAAGTTTTACAACAAGCGTTTGCTTCAATTTTTTCTTTGATAGGAGTGACGAAATCGCTGCTGAAGGGACAATACATATTTTAGCAGAAGGATCGTAAGCAAAAAATGGCGCAGACTGCAGCAAAATTATTAGAATGTAAGTTGATGTCAGATAAATATGTACAACATAAATGCGTCATTGCAAATTGTATTTCAGCTACCTAAATTACCTTCCGCCGTATTCAATAGTTTTTTTGAAATTATTTGACGCTTATCAATTTTTGAAGTCACTTTTGCTATGTCAAGTGCATACTAATAACATAAAATATGCATCATTTCTCTTAGAACTGCTATTGGTCTCTCTGGAGAGTTGATCCGTACGTTCCAAATTATACACAAAAAAAAAGCAAGCCAGTGGTCGCTTTTCAGTAAGCGTTTGGGCATTTAAGTCTCACGATCCAGATCTATACGAGAATATCGGGAAAACTATAAAAGGCCAATTTTATTGGGAAATCTTAGAAAAAAATCGGTAAATTTCCTGTACCCGGAACTTCCCTCGTTATGAATCTTTCCTTTTATTAGGATTAGTGTAAGCGTAACCCAATTTAGTTCAGTATCTATTCATTTAGTAACGTAGATGTACTATCTTTTAAACATTTGTATTGCCGTCATTTTGTTCCATCAT
The DNA here is from genome assembly GCA_030620095.1 of Kuschelorhynchus macadamiae. NCBI lineage: Eukaryota > Metazoa > Arthropoda > Insecta > Coleoptera > Curculionidae > Kuschelorhynchus > Kuschelorhynchus macadamiae. Next base: position 125,518 of record JAUTXW010004442.1, on the reverse strand, counting down.
ATTTGATTCCTAATAATATTTTACCAGTTTCTACCTATGCCACACTTCTTTTTTGGGCATAATTTAAAATATATTCAATAAGTATTTTATACATTGAGAAACACATGACATGTTGAATTCGTGCTAGTTTATCCCTATATCACATTTAATTTTTCTGCAAATTCAATTGAACAAGATCGTTTACGTTAATTTAAACAAAAAGTGGCCGCCATCTTGAATTCGAACCAGAGTTTTACCCGTTTATCTCACTTAATGCTTGCATACATTTTGAAATCTAATAAGTAGGCCCAGATTTTTTAAATATTTTATTAGGCCGCAATTTTGTTTTGCTATCTTATATTCATGCCAAAATATTACCAGCTCATTTCCATATAACACTTGTTTTTTTGTGTAAAATGTGAGGAAATGGGATAATTAGTTTTTTAGTAATAATTTTTTAACGCTTCACTAGGCCGCCACTTTGTTCCGGCATATTGGTTTTACCAAAATATTACCAGATCATCCCTATGTGACCCTTAATTTTTTACTAACATTTGAATGGCGCGAAGTGACAGAGACAGAGAGACGTACTGAAGGGATTGATTGAATATTATTTGGCATCTAGGGACTCTAAAACTTGAAAATATGTAAAACCTGATAGGATAATTTTATCCACGATTACAAATATTTTATTTGGCCTCCATCTTGAATTAATTCCAGATTTACTAGTTTTTCTCTATACTGGAATTAGTTATGGCACATAATTACAAATCAGTCCATTTTAAGTTTTGTAATTAGGCTGAATTTTTAAATATTTTATGATGCCGCCATTTTGTTCCATCTTGAATTCATACCAAATTTTTAAGTTGATTCCCACATAATACTTGATTTTTGTGCAAAGTTTTAGAAAAATAAATTAATGTTTGACCAGAATTTGAAGTTAATCGGGTAAGTAGTTTTTTAGCTACGCCGCGAACAGACAAACAGACAGCCCGACGAAATTGAGAAAACATATTTTTGGGCATCTAGGGACCCTGAAACGTAAAGAAAACAATCTTCTTTTACGAGGGAAGTAAGAAATGTAAAGAAATAATTTTATATATTAACCCTACCACTTCTTGGTCATCCATCACGATTAGTCAAAAATAATTGGTTTATTAAAAATACAATTATATTTCGACCATGAAGCTCAAGAAGTGCGATTTTAAATCCGAGAGCAAACATCTTGGGGTTTATAGTTAAAACATATATGATGATGCAAATTTCCGACCGGATTTTCAGGTGTGGGGCAAAATAGAAAATATTTGGAAAGACATACTTATTATGTTTGTATCAGTCTATAAACCTAGCAATAGAATAATTATGAAATTAATTCTTTTCTTTAAAGATTATGTATTCTTTTTTCAATTCCTGTAAAGACTAATATGTGACATTTGCTTCTGTTTTAGTGTATTTAATATACAGTCTGACCAGTAAAGTTCGCATCATATGGGATTTTTTTAAATAATTGACTTTAATGTAATTTGAGTTTGCAGAAAATAACTTGAAAAATAAAGCAAAATGACAAAAAAAACGTTAGTCACTTGATTTATCTAACCTGTCAGGTTACTCAAATTTAACAAAACGAAAAAAAGTAAAAACCAGCCAAGCCTATTTTCTAAGAATTTTAAAAAATAATAAAGAAAAAGAATGTATTTTTTTAATTTCATACAGATATATCAACTCTCAACTCTATCGACAGACTTAATATTTTTCAAATTTTGTAACTTTTAACTAGTTTTCACCAAAGTAGTATGTACCTTTAATTTAAGTAAATCTTAATTAAAATATCAGTGCACTGTCATTAATATAACCGTTAGATGAAGATTTTATTCAATTGCCTTCATAAACTACTTTATAATTTAGGCTTTATTTGGCTCTTTCAATTATTTAATAAAAATAGTCTATTTATTTTTAAAAAGGACGATATAGAAATAGAAAGAAAGGTTTTCTCAGTTTTGCTGTTAACTTAATAAATAACCCAATTTACAACTAATTGTGTGGGAACTGGATAACTTTGCATCGAGCACTCCCACGATTTTAAAAGGTTGTGGGATAAAACTAATAGCTGCAACTTTTCTAAATACCAAGCATGACGACAGAAATGAGAATCCTGATTTCTTATCAGGAATCATGATATGACAGTTTCATTTTCGAAAACATCTTCATGAAGATAAATGACGCTAGGTAATCCTTGTAGAAAACATGAGGCTTAAATAGTTTTGAAAAGAACTTACTTGTTCGACTTGATTTCTTCACAATTTTCCCACTAGTATATATAGTATCTAGAATTGTTATCTAGAGCAAACGGCAAACGGCAACAATAGACAAAAAGCACATACTAGACAACACTGTTGTTTTTGTCTTTTTTTTTGTATATGTATATGCAGTTTGTAAACCATAGTTTTTGTTACTAATGCAAATGCTGCTTTTAATAATTATGTTCAATATATATGAATGTATATGTATGTTATCTCATTAAAAATTTTTGTTTTTGAATAGTAAGTACAACCTACACAGGGAGGTCAAAAAAGTTCGAAACAAATGGGAAATTGTTTTGTTATTGAGAAATTAAAAAAAAGTTTTCCGGTAATCAGTTGTGCATATCTAATAACCTAAAAAAATTATTTTGACTGAAAATTGAGAGTTAAAATATTGACAAAAGTTGTTAGAAAAAAGTGTTCGGAATTTAGCTTTATGCTTACTGGCTGAATTGCAAGGAAAAATATGAACAAATAAGAAATTGTGTTTTTTAACATACTGTGTTTATAAAAAAATATATTCCTTTTTCGACACTATAAATCATTTGGTAAGCACCTGATGTAAGATTTTAAATGTAATTAAATACATGTATATTTTTGTCTTCGATGAAACAAAAAGGAAGTTAAAAATTACTGTGGTACCTAGTAATATCACACTTGTTTCAATGCCCTTTATCTAGTAAAGGTATGTAAATACCAGATTCCGGCACTTTCAATACGTTGGCCAATTAATATTAAGACATTTTTTTACATCATGAACACAATTTTCAATATTTTGTTAACAATTCAAATAACAAATTATTTTTCATTTTCCCCTAACGAATGTGTCAAATTATATTAGTTGGCCGTGAAAGCCGCTGATTTCATTTGTTTCGTAAATAAGATGACACTATAATAGTTACCACTTTTTAGTTAAGTACTTTAAGCCTGGGTTATAGATTGAAAAAGTTTTCGTCTTGCGTCGTCCGTTTGAGCTAAGCGTTTAGTTTGATTTTTAGCCCGTCTTATAGATCGAAAACGTTTACGCTTTGCGTCGACTGTGGAACTAACCTTACTTTTATGTTTATATTTATCGCCTTTTTGTGTTTTGTCCGTTTTTTTAAATTTGCTGAGAGTGGATAATCAAAATCGTAGTAATGATGCCTAGTAAATTAGGCATTGTGAACATATCTGTGCCGCAGCTGTAAAGTTGTTGAAGAGAATGTCGCGGATTCGGCCTGTAGAAATACTCAAAACTCCTACCAGTATTTTCTTAAAATTAAAGATAGTGACCCCAAGCAATTGTTTTAAATTGACGAGAATGTTATGTGTATATATTAATGTCAAATTTATTACGAAAGACGAACGTTTTGAAAGGCCCTCTAAAATCCAGCAATTTTATTGGTTGCAGCTTAACGCAAACATCGATTTACGCTAGCCGCTTCCGTCAAAGTTAAAGTTCGGCATCTTTTTGACGGCTAGCGAAAAGTCAAACGGATGGCGTCGAAAATATAACCGTATCCATTGCTTCACGTTAAGTAAACTTCAAGGACAGCGCAAACAGCGACGCAAGACGCAATCTATCAATCTATAACCCAGGCTTTAGTGTTTGAAAATACATTCCTCAAATTTGTCGTTAGTGGAAAAAGCTGAAATAGTCCTAATTTCTGGTGATAATATAATTACAAAACTCTTAGAAAGGCGGCAGACGTTTTTTACATGTGTCATCCAAAGAGACACATAAGCTACCTTACAGTTCTACGACTGTTGCGACAGTTTAAAGACACCGGGACGCTACAAACAAATAACAAGAAACCTCGCAATAAGACTGTTCTTACACAAGATAATCAGTATGCAGTATTACAGGCTGTGATTGAAACTCCACAAATTTCTACTCAAGAAATTTATGATCAAACAGGTATAGGAATAACATCCGTAAAGTCAATATTACGAATAAACAGTGTTTATCCATATAAACCTTAATTTATAAACAAACTGTATGATACTGATTATCCTCAGAGATTTGGATTTTCTGCATGTATACAAGTTCAGATCGAAGAAACTTTTCCAAGAACTATCCTTTTTACTGACGAATCTACCTTTACTACAAATGGTGTTGTTTGTAGACAAAACTATCGGTGGTGGGCACAGGAAAATCCAAATTTTGGGATTGATCACAGAGATCAGAAATATCACAAAGCCAACGTGTGGTGTGGAATATTTAACCGGCAGTCGGTAGGGCCCTTCTTTTTTAGAGAGAATCCTAACGGCGAAAATTACCATCGATTCTTATAAAACTAAATTTTTTTATTTCATACATGGATTACCTATAAATGTTGGAATAAATATGTTGCATCAACATGATGGGTGTCCAGTATAAAGGACAAGGAATGTTTCTGAGTGGCTCGATACCACGTTTTTCCGAAGATGGATTGGAAGACGTTCAGAATTTACTTGGCCACCGCGATCACCCGATATTTCGCTCCTCGAGTTTTTGCTCTGGGGATACCCTAAGGAGAAAGTTTATAAACAGAGACCATTCGCAAAACTAGACGAACTCGAAGATTCCATACGGAATTTCTGCAATAGAAATACCACCAGATGTACTTATGTCATCTCTCGACGAATTCGTCAATAGAACAGTTAAGTGTTTGGAAAGAAATGGTGGGCACATTGAAACTTTCCGGTAGTTGTATTTCTTAATATAAATATGTATCTTATCTTTTTGTTTGACTCTTATTCACTTCTTATATTCTTGTTTTCAATACATGTTGTTGTTAAACTGTGTATAAGAACACTTTTTTTTTGACAAATTGTATACGTTCTAGCAAAATGAATGTAACTTTTCTGTTATTTTGACAATTAAATTTGAATAAAAACTGAAAACTAGGCTTACCATTTATTTTAACTTTTTAGACCAAGCGTGCAAATAATTCTGAGTTATCGTTTAAATAATGGTTAATATTAATAAAATATTGAAAATTATGTTCAGGATTTTAAAAATGTCTCGTTATTAATTGGCCAATGTAGTCAAAGTGCCAGCATCTGATATTTACCTTTAGATACAGGACACTGAAAATAGTATGGTATAAATTCTAGAGTTATTTTTCGCTTCCTTTCTGTTTCATCGAAGATAAAAATATAAATTTATTTAATGTCATTTAAAATCATACATTGGGTGCTTACCGAATCATTTATAGTGTCGAGAAAGGAATAAACATTTTTATAAACAGAGTATATTAAAAAGATCACAATTTCTTATATGTTCATATTTACTATCACCCCATAAATGTGTAAGAAAAAATGTTAGAATCTTGTACGATAAATTTCATATTAGTTGGGAGAAATATGTTGTTAGTTGGGAAAACCAATTTCTCCCCCCCCCTCTTCCTCCCAAATACACACGCTCAGCGAGGGCCCTGGATTAATTAACGCAGCAACCAGAGCCGGCGTTTGATATTGTGGATTTTAGCTACATGCAACGCATATTTCTTAAATCTAGAATAGTCACCACTATAGCACCGACTGGACGTACAAAAGGAGCGATGTCAGAATATCATAATTAATCACGTATCAGTTTATCAGACGTGCAGCCATGAATACAAAATCTTGGTCGTGGGTTCCTGGATCAGAAGGGTACTGGTGCCAGTAGCCATAAAACTAATACTATTTTTTTCATCACTAACCAAGAATTTAAATAATTAAAAATTCATTCAAATCAACAAGAGAAAATGTGGTTAATTGTCTATTACGTTCAGTCTAGAAAAATATTCTTTGCAGAGGTGTAGAACACATCCCAAAAGTTGACATGCATTATGAACGTAAAATCGAGTTAACAAAAGTGAACATGGCAGGTCGAACCAACGACAAATAAAATGGCGATTTACTTTTTTTGTAAAATAGGGCTCATATAATTCGACGCATTGATCTTGGGCTGTGACCTCTGAAGGGACCGGGTGGTAAAAACAAAAACACATAACTTTGTGTGTGATATATTTGCCGGATTACTCGACTCGTCGAAACATTTAATATTTGCAATGAATATTTTTTGCCCGCATGGTTTCTCTAGCCCATGACTTGTGCGTCAGACTTTAGAAGTGAACATGACGGTTGCTTTGATGCCAAATGAAATTCATTTTTTTTAGTTACTGACAACACAAATATTTAAATTTTTTTCTGGTATATATATATATATATATATATATATATATATATATATATATATATATATATATATATATATATATATATATATATATATATATATATATATATATATATATATGTATATATAAATATATATATATATCATATTGGATTGCTACCAATATTTCACCAGTTTTTACCTATGCCGCACTTAATTTTTCAAAATAATTGTAAATAAATTCAATAAGTAGTTTTGACATTGACACACACCACCATTTTGTTACGTCATGTTGAATTCGCACCAGTTTATCCTTATATCATATACAATTCTTCTGCAAAATTTTAAGTCAATTGAATACATTTTTTTATTTTTTATCTTAAATTCGTGCCACAACTTTACTAGTTTATCTCTTTAACACATAATGCTTGCTCAAAATTTGAAATTAATTTAATAAATAGTTTTTGAGGCTGATTTTCTAAATGTTGTTACATTTAATTTAATTTAAATTGTTAAGTAACAAATTTTTTTAACGTTTCACTAGGCCGCCATCTTGTTCCGGCATGTTAATTTCTACCAAAAAATTCTACCATCTTGAATTCGTACCAAAATTTTATCAGTTGATTCCTCCATAATATATTATTTTTTTGCAAAATTTGAAATAAATTGGGTAAGTAGTTTTCTAATATTTTTTTTAACATTTCATTACGCATCCATTTTGTTTCACCATATTGGATTTTTGACAAAATGTTACCAGATCATCCCCACTGACCCTTAATTTGAAATCAATCGGGTAAGCTATGCCGCGAACAGCAGACCGACAGCTAGACAGAACGACGATTTTAATACTTCCCTTTTATAAGGGAATACGGGTGCTTTTACTGTATATGCGTCAGGGCTGATGGTTAGAATTGGATAATATCATAAACTTTATTTTGCTAGTAGTGACTAGTGCGACATTTTTCACTAGCACCTATTTTCCTAGACTTTACTTTTAGAAAGTGTTCCAGGTTGGTAGCTAATACCAACTTGTCAACAGAATATCTTAGATTATATATGAATTCTCTGTTTATATTTATACCAATGTCAACTTCGTCCAAAGCTAATATCTGTTTTGAGTATATTTGTTTGACATATGACATTTTTAATATAGATATAAGTTTGTCTTTCAAAAAACATAATTGAACCATGATTCCAGTTTCCATAAGAAATATACCAAGTGAAAAAAGTTTTCCGGAAAAAATTGAAAAAAATGTTGAGTAGCTAGTTTCTAAATAAAAGCAAAAGTGCGTATCACCAAAAAGTGAAAACATCCCTACTCCTTTTATTTAAAAAAAATATAGCTATGAAATATTTTTTGATTTTTTTAAAAATAATATTCTACTATTTTGCCTATTCTAAAACCAGTAAGTGGCACTGTATGATTTAAGAAAATGTATATTTCCAATATAACTAGTGACTTTAAACACCCAATATTTTTCTATTGCTTATGATTATTAATTATTAGTTGAAAATTAATTTCTTGTTTTCCCAAAAACCCTAAAAAAGATTTCATATATTATACATTTATTTGAGAATTAAAAAAAATGTCGAGTTAATTTATCGCTGAAGTGACAGTAATGACGTTAATTCTTGAAATAACTCTTTATTTAATATCTGTTTTTGTTATCAACACGTATTTAACGGGAAACATCTGTTGGTTGCGCCACTGATTCAAGTATCCGCATAAGAAGACCCTCGGCCCTCCTAGTTTAGCTGACCCTATATTGCTCTGGCGGTTTGGTATCAAAATGTTTATCTATTTGACGGTCGATAAAGCCATTAGCCGACCATTAAATCAGAGATTGGTGACATTGTTACTGACGATTATTTTCAACGTTAATACTTACCATTTCTGCATGAATTCTTAATATTAAAAATGTTTTTAAGGCTACATATAAACGAGCTAAAATTAGATTAAAAATGAGCGGTCTAAATTATATCTATGAATTTGATAGAAAACTGAAATTGTAATAATATATAAAAGTACTCTTCTTATAAAGCCGGTCCAACAAAACAAGTGCTCTATTATACAGTGCTAAAATGCTATCTACATAGTGTACCAAAACCCTTATATAATAAATTAATTATATATATATATATATATATATATATATATATATATATATATATATATATATATATATATATATATATATATATATATATATATATATATATATATATATATATATATATATATATATATATATATATATATATATATAATATATATATATATTTTCTATTCTCTGCATGGTCCAAACAATCCTGGTCATAAGACGGATATCACCATGCATGCAGAGGCATATTATTGTATTAAACTCAATAAAAATGCTTTATTTTAGAAAAATCAGTGGCGTGAAAGTAATTACTATGTCCATTCTTATTAAAATCAGAAATCGCTTTATCTTAGTGAGAGATATTTGTAGATAATAGTATGTAGTCTTCAGCTACCAATCTAGGACCACCATGTCAATGTTTTTCAGAAGTTTGTTCCTTCATAAATACTTTTTATAAATTTTATTAAAATAATATGACATTCTTCAACAATAAAAAGTTATTTACAAAACTATAGTAATACAACTAGGTACATAATTAATAATTTCAACAAAAATAATTAGGTTTTAACAAATTGACAGCACACTTTGTGAAACAAAATAGAAGAAAAAAATTAGATAAGTTGTTGAAAATGCCCACCACCTTGGAGAATACATGCTTCAGCCCTTTTCCTCATGTTGTCGCGAACTCTTTGAAGGATACCCTCGGTGTTTCTGATAATATCGCAAGAATCTCTTATACGATCCATCAGCTCCTCTACAGTGTTTACTGGGGTGCGGTAAACTAAAGATTTAAGATGTCCCCATAGAAAAAAATCCAAACTATTTAGGTCTGGGGACCTAGAGAAAATTATGAAATTATTGAAAGTTTAACACCCTGTATCTCAAAATTTACACCGTTTAGGATATATGTTTTTATGAAGTTTTCTTCTTAAAATGGACCCAAAAATCACCTCCTTAAATATTGACACTCAATTAAGAAACACCCTGTATATATATATATATATATATATATATATATATATATATATATATATATATATATCTACATAGTGTACCAAAACCCTTATATAATAAATAAATTATATATATATATATATATATATATATATATATAATATGTATATATATATATATATATATATATATATATATATATATATATATATATATATATATATATATATATATATATATATATATATATATATATATATATATATATATATATAATTAATTTATTATATAAGGGTTTTGGTACACTATGTAGATAGCATTTTAGCACTGTATAATAGAGCACTTGTTTTGTTGGACCGGCCTTATAAAAAGAGTACTTTTATATATTATTACAATTTCAGTTTTCTATCAAATTCATAAATATAATTTAGACCGCTCATTGTTAATCTAATTTTAGCTCGTTTATATGTAGCCTTAAAAACATTTTTAATATTAAGAATTCATGCAGAAATGGTAAGTATTAATGTTGAAAATAATCGTCAGTAACAATGTCACCAATCTCTGATTTAATGGTCGACTAATGGCTTTATCGACCGTCAAATAGATAAACATTTTGATACCAAACCGCCAGAGCAATATAGGGTCAACTAAACTAGGAGGGCCGAGGGTCTTCTTATGCGGATACTTGAATCAGTGGCGCAACCAACAGATGTTTCCCGTTAAATACGTGTTGATAACAAAAACAGATATTAAATAAAGAGTTATTTCAAGAATTAACGTCATTACTGTCACTTCAGCGATAAATTAACTCGACATTTTTTTTAATTCTCAAATAAATGTATAATATATGAAATCTTTTTTAGGGTTTTTGGGAAAACAAGAAATTAATTTTCAACTAATAATTAATAATCATAAGCAATAGAAAAATATTGGGTGTTTAAAGTCACTAGTTATATTGGAAATATACATTTTCTTAAATCATACAGTGCCACTTACTGGTTTTAGAATAGGCAAAATAGTAGAATATTATTTTTAAAAAAATCAAAAAATATTTCATAGCTATATTTTTTTTAAATAAAAGGAGTAGGGATATTTTCAGTTTTTGGTGATACGCACTTTTGCTTTTATTTAGAAACTAGCTACTCAACATTTTTTTCAATTTTTTCCGGAAAACTTTTTTCACTTGGTATATTTCTTATGGAAACTGGAATCATGGTTCAATTATGTTTTTTGAAAGACAAACTTATATCTATATTAAAAATGTCATATGTCAAACAAATATACTCAAAACAGATATTGGCTTTGGACGAAGTTGACATTGGTATAAATATAAACAGAGAATTCATATATAATCTAAGATATTCTGTTGACAAGTTTGTATTAGCTACCAACCTAGAACACTTTCTAAAAGTAAAGTCTAGGGAAATAGGTGCTAGTGAAAAATGTCGCACTAGTCACTACTAGCAAAATAAAGTTTATGATATTATCCAATTCTAACCATCAGCCCTGACGCATATACAGTAAAAGCACCCGTATTCCCTTATAAAAGGGAAGTATTAAAATGGTCGTTCTGTCTGGCTGTCGGTCTGCTGTTCGCGGCATAGCTTACCCGATTGATTTCAAATTAAGGGTCAGTGGGGATGATCTGGTAACATTTTGTCAAAAATCGAATATGGTGAAACAAAATGGATGCGTAATGAAATGTTAAAAAAAATATTAGAAAACTACTTACCCAATTTATTTCAAATTTTGCAAAAAAAATAATATATTATGGAGGAATCAACTGATAAAATTTTGGTACGAATTCAAGATGGTAGAATTTTTTGGTAGAAATTAACATGCCGGAACAAGATGGCGGCCTAGTGAAACGTTAAAAAAATTTGTTACTTAACAATTTAAATTAAATTAAATGTAACAACATTTAGAAAATCAGCCTCAAAAACTATTTATTAAATTAATTTCAAATTTTGAGCAAGCATTATGTGTTAAAGAGATAAACTAGTAAAGTTGTGGCACGAATTTAAGATAAAAAATAAAAAAATGTATTCAATTGACTTAAAATTTTGCAGAAGAATTGTATATGATATAAGGATAAAATGGTGCGAATTCAACATGACGTAACAAAATGGTGGTGTGTGTCAATGTCAAAACTACTTATTGAATTTATTTACAATTATTTTGAAAAATTAAGTGCGGCATAGGTAAAAACTGGTGAAATATTGGTAGCAATCCAATATGATGGAATAAAATTGCGCCCAATAAAAATGTTTGAAAAATACAGTATATATATATATATATATATATATATATATATATATATATATATATATATATATATATATATATATATATATATATATATATATTTATATATATATATATATATATATATATATATATATATATATATATGTGTGTTACTAGATAACTATGTATTAAACCAAATTGGTCACATTTCACTATTCCTAATAAATAGAGAAGAAAAGAATCATAACGGAGGAAGTTCCGAATAAAGGAAATTTATTTTTAGCTTTTTTTTTCTGTACGATTAGTATTTTATGATGATGTCTCTGTCTCTACCAGTCTAGCGTGAGTGTCGCTTCTGGTACGTTCGCATAGCGCAGGTGTCGGTACTGACATACAATTCGGGATGCCGAATTTGAACGAAGTTTCTAGCGCATGTGCTGTTCCTGTATATGCAGCCCCAACAGCTCATAAATTAACCAGTCAGCAGATAATGAAAAATTCGAACATACTATTATCTCGAGATAACTATTAACCGAGGTTGGTGTCATTCTCAGGAAATAAAATGGAATAACAAAGACCAGCATTTTTGAAAATGGATACAATATCATCAAGGCATGAGTTAACATTGACGACGGAGATTAGACTCCTCAGATATTGTGTTTTCTCAGTTGTTTTATATAGGGTGGAATTCTGGACGCTTACAGAAGATTCATGTAAGAAGCTTAAAGCATTCAAAATGTGGCGTGCTTATTCTAAAAATAGCGCAGACTAACAATATCACTAATCTGGCAGTTTTGGAGAGAACGAGAAAAGGAAAAAACTTGCTTAACATTGTAAAAACCTGTAAATTGTAGTACTTAGGACACATTATGAGATACAGGGAAAGGAAGGAGAGTCAGGACCCGGAAGAAGGCTTTGGGTGTGAGTCTTTTGTGAGTCCCAGCCAAAAATTATAGGCAATTTGTATTATTTTCTCTTCTTAGTAAAAAAGTTTTTATAACATTAATGATTAAATAGGACTAATTTTGAAAACAAAATCTGCCAGCTATAGGTCAAACAAAACCTTGCATAAAATAAGATTGGAAAATCAACACCAAGGTAAGTTTCACAGTTTATCCTTCCTATATTGGGCGTAAATTAATTCATGTCCAAAACTCGGGGGGGCGATTTATCCAATAAAAAGAAAAAGATAAACAGGAGTCCGCAATCGCTTCGTTTTCGAGATACAGGGTGTTAAAATGTTACTAACCTTTTCGTTGTTTTTATACCCTTCCTACATTTCTAGAGATTTGTAAGTCGAATTTGGTACACATAGTAACATGACTAATATCATTAAAACGGTTAAATAAGTTTTTCACAACTTCACACGGTATTATGTTTGAATTGCAACCCTTTCGAACTTTGTACCAGACGCGACTCACCATTTTTACAACAAAGTTCTTATTATGTTCTATAACTTTCTGGTCCTTAGATAGTCTGATTATTTTGTATGCATAGCTAATTCGTAATTTATAATGCATGTGAAACATAAAAATTGATAATACTCTAAGAAGTAAGTAATTTTTTATTATTTTTTTGAGAACTGAAACGCCAAAGTGATTAAAAAATTATAGATAAAAATACGATTAAATCTGTAAAATCATAAAAATATTAGGCAAACAAAATTTCAAACATTTTTTCACACTTTGGAAAAAACCCTATTAAATTGGTTTCTTTTACATAAAAAAATAATAATGTATTATTTAGTTATTTTAATTGTAGTCCCCCGACATGTTCAGCATTTTTAGATTTTTTACAGTATCAACAGATGTCAGTGGAAGAAAATTAACTATAGTTTTGGTTCGATTTCTCTCAGAAATAATTGTATTGTATCAATAATTGTTATATCTACAATATTTAGGTAGATACTGACAAAAAAAAATTTTTAAACTTTTTTCCATTTTTTTTTTAATTTGCAATGTAATTTTTGGCTAGTTTACCAGATTTCTCAAAGCGCTAGAATTAAAAAATTGGTCTGTTTCCCAATTTTCCTGAGGTTTGACCCTTCAGTGGCTGTATTAAAAAAATTGTAATGTTATTTCAATTATGTATGCACGAAAGGATATTTTGCTAAATAATGTATAATACGCCGTAGTAAAAAGTTCGAGAGGGTTAAAGTAGACGAAAAAAAGAACACCCTGTAGATATTTATGGACTTGTTTAGTAGCTTTATTGTGTGCATAAAATTTCCAGTATACCAAAAAATATTACTTTTCTAGCACCATGTATCTCGAAAACAAAGATCAAGGTTAAAATAATTTGTATTCGTATTATTATTGGAAACGTGTACTAACGTTCAAAGCAATAGCTCAACTTAAGATGCTTAAAAATTGGGACATTATGAAAGCCACTGAAAATCAGGGTTATCGTGTTTTTTTATTAGGTTAACAATGAAAACACAATTTTTCACATTAAATCAACATTTCGCTCATTGTGTTAAGCTTTATCAAGATTTTATTTCAAGCCTCCTGATTTATAAAAACACACTAAAACATTTACATAGACGTAAACATCATTATATACACTGAAACGTTAAATGGTTTAAAATCAAAAACTGTAAAAAATAAACTAAAAATTTTTTAAAATATTTTTAAAACATTTGATGATAATGTAATGACTAACTATTGTTACACTACGTTTTATTTTCTTTTATTTATTTATATACACTGTTTTACATGACTGTATCCCAGTTACAGAACAGGTACAAAACAGTATCAATACACTAAAATACTTATACATCTATATCAAATACTTGAATAATACGATGCACAAAATAGAATTTAGTTCATAAAGATAAACAGTAAACAAATACAAAAAAAAAGAAAATATAAAAAGAAGAATAAGAGGCTAGTGGTAAAAACGTATTTCGTCGATCGTACCCAAGCTACAATTAAAAATATTGTAATAATTTTTGTGATTATTATAACTACTACACATTCGGTTAATTGATGAAATCTTGTAAATGTTTGTCCTACAAGGGGGCAGATAAAAGATATCAGAGCTACGGAGGTTTATAGTAGAAACACGAAAATTTAACTTTGACAATAATTCTTCAGAAATAATAGTATTATCTATGAGTGTATTTAGAAATACCTAAGAAAAACACAAGCGTCTCTCGTACAAGGTGATAAGCGAAAACCGTCGCAGAAATTGGTCATGAGGAAAATCTCTAATGGGATAAGTTCTATCAGCTCTAAATCACAATACTTCGAAAAACTTTCTCTGAACTGACTCAATACGGTCAACATGTATACTATTAACGAGATAAATAATATTTTTACAGGCAGAATAGTTTGAAAGTTACGATAGTTCGTAAAACAAATCAAAGAAGCATAAGGCTGTTTGACACTAAATCAGTTATACGGTGTGGAAAAGAAAGTGTTTTATCAGAAACAACACTCAAGTCTCTAAAAACATCTGGACGGGTAAGAGTAACCCCATTGATAACACAGTTAAAGTTAACTGAGGTATTTTGGTTGTAAATGTCATAACATTAATTTTATAAACATATAAATCCAGACGATTCACAATACACCACTCATGCAAAATGTCTAAGTTTCACTGTAGCTGAATGCAATCGTTTTCAACGGATATATTCGAAAAAATTTTCAAATCGTCAGCATAAAGCAGAAAGTGAACCGAGAAACTGTCAAAAATATCATTTATAAATAGCGTAAGCAAGAGCTCTTAAAGAAGAAATATTTCTAGCCTATTTTGGCTAAAATTCTTAAACCTGCAAATCTTCTACGCTATAGTCAATTTTTTTAATGCTCAAACTGATAATTAAAACAAAAAAAGATGTAGATATAGGTAAATATTCAAAATTAACAACATTTTTGAAACGGAAAAATATAGGACACCGTCCAAAAAAGTTTTTTTAAAAGAGGAAATTGCGATTTTTTTTTGGGGCACCTGGTGATGTCTATATGTTGATTAAAGTTGCAACCATTATTGGATTGGTAAATGCATGTCGTCGTCGTGAAGATCTTATTAAATTAAACATTGATAACATTGAAGACAAAGAGACCCCACTAATCATCAATATTCCTGATACAAAAACTGAATTTCCAGAACATTTGTAATTGGTGGAGATGCAGTTCACCTTCAGCTTTACAAGAAATGTGTAGCTCAACGTCCTTCGAACACACCCCATCGTCGTTTTTTTTTGTAAACTACAAACAGGGAAAATGCACAATACAATATGTGAGGACTAATATTTAATAATAATAATAATAATAATAAGACTTTTATTAGTTACCAATAAATACAGTCAACGAATTAACTTAAAATAATAATTATTATTATGATAATAATCATGGTAACTAACGAACCTTGTTTTCAGATTTCAGGGGATGTTCATTCCCCGGATTCTGTTGAGGCCAAAAATATAAGAAATGAAAAAGAAATCAATAAGCAGCTAGCAGTTAACATTTTTTTTAAAAAATTTGAAAAAAAAAACCTAAAAGCAAAAAAGTACACACTAAAAGGAAAATGGAAGATGGATAAGGATAGGGAAAAAGGAAAGTATTAAGTTGCAAATTTAGCATTTTGTGGCATAGGCAATCAATTAAATATGGTTTGGAAGAAGTAGTTTGGTTTGTCTCTTGAAAACTTCTTCTGAGACAGTAAACTCATTTATTTTAAATTAGTTTATTAAATGTGCAATTAAATAAGAAAAAGACCTTTTAAAAAATTCTTTGCTGTGTGACGGTATAGTTAATAGATTTTTTCGTCTTATATTAAGATTGTGCACATCAGTACGATAAGTTATTTTTTTGTGCAAATATGGTGGAGTCTTACACTTAAGAATTTTATAAAAAAAAAAACCGGAGCATGTAAGACTCGTCTATTGTGCATATTTAACCAATGTGCTTCTTTTAACTTATAAGAAATGTGTTCACGTCTTCTTATACCAAAAATAACCCTTAGACAGGAATTTTGGAGTTTTTGTAATCTATTAGCATCGGCATTATCAAGACAAGACCCTTTACGGAAGCCAGACTGATATTCAGGGATCAAATTGCTAATATTTAAATACTCAATTATTTGCTGTTCCATAATTTTTTCTAATAGTTTAGAGAGAACTGGAAGAATCGATATTGAACTGATTTGTTTAAATTCAGTAGGATTTTTAACTTTAGGCAACGGAATAACATTGGCTTCCTTCCATTGATCTGGAAAATGACTTTTTTCTAAACAAACATTTATAATGTGAGTTACTGGATTAATTATGGCAGGACAACAAAGTAAAATAAGTGTAATATTTAAATTATCAGCTCCAAATGCTTTACTCTTTATGGTTTTTAGAATGGAAATTATTGTATCTTGCGTTATCAGCGTAAATTTAAATTCATTTTGTGTAATTTTACGTTCCTTAAAATTCTTAATAAATTCTTCATCAGGCTTATTGTTATTTTTATTTATATTAGTAAAATAAGTATTAAGTTCATCTACATTTTGCAAGGAATTGGGAAATTTTATATTTTGTTTTTTAGAAATGTTTGTAAAGTTATTTCTTTCTGTATATAAAGTTATAAGTATAAGATGTGCGTTCTCCAAAATGGATGTCGCAATAAATAAGCATATGGTCCGATATCTCAATATCCCTTATTCCGCAAACCTCGATTGAATCTATATTTGAAAAAAGTAAATCAATTAAGGACATATTTGTATTTGATATTCTAGTAGGTTCAATTATATGCTGTTGCAAACCATAGACCTCAGTAATTTCACATAACGTTGCTTTTGTATTTAATTCGAGAAAGTTTATATTAAAATCACCTAGTAATAAAAGAGAATTATCAAGACGAGAATAGAATAAGTTTAAGTCACCCTTAGGAGGACGATATATATTGCCTATTAAAATTGTTGTTTACTTTTATTTCAATCCAAATATGTTCTAGAAAAGGGCAGGTTTTACTAAGCATAACATGAAACTCAATACTTGCTTTTATATACACAGAGCCACCCCTACCTAGCCTATATTGCCTTCCCTTTGGGAAGATGCCATTCAATATTGCCGGATACTTGGGATTGCCAGATACAGAAATCTACACGGGTCACAGTTTTCGTGGCGGATGGAAATCCACTACCGTGGCAAACTGAATAGAGAACAAAAAACAAATTGCAAATACAATTTTTACCGAAAAGAGAGTTGAAGGTGAAGCTGTTTCATTTCCATTAACGAGTAGTACAACTTACAATAAACAGTGTTTATTATAACATCCAATATAAACGGTATAATCAACAATAAATATTTGTTTAATAAAATAATAATTTAAAAATATATTGTTAGCCCAAGTATAGATCCTTGATGGACTCCTGAAGTTGCCAAATAATCGCTCGACCTGTCCCCACCATAAACCACAAACTGCTTTCTGTTCTGCAAATACGAAGTAAAAAAAACATATTAAATTGTCTGAAAAACCAAAATTTTGCAGTTTTTTCAACAGAATTGTGTGGTCCAGTCGATCACACGCTATGGAAAAATCAGGGTAAATAACATCCGTTTGCCCACGTTGATCTATCCCCTCGGCCAGAAATTGAGTAACACAAACCAAGTTAGTTATTATTGAGCGCGTCCCTCGACAAATCCATGTTGTGCAGGCGTAATTAATGATTTTTTACTTTGCAACAGATTTTATCATTGATAAATTGGTAAATAAAATGTCTAGATTCGAAAAAAATATTCATAGACCAAAATTTAAAACGCATATATCTATTATAGCTATAGCTTAGCTAAGGGTACGCATCTTGGAGAAGCGATTTACTTAGTGGAAAGTTAGTGTAGTGAAATTATTAGACTGATCGGATCTAGACCATTTTGGCTATCAATTTTTTGTCTATAAAAACTATATACTTTATCTGAGGCCTGGCACCTCTGAAAATAAATATTATTTTTAATAAATTTACAGAGGCAAGTTGAATTTCTGTTTAAAATTTATACAGGGATGAGAAGATTAGATTTTGATTTTGAAGTTGGAATATATTTGACATAAACCGCTAATATCCATTTTATCATTAATTGCCTGACTTTCTCTTTTTATTTCGATCATTTCCTTGACTAGTAATTTATGATAATTTTTATCTTGAGCCAAGATCTTGGTTGCATAACTCATGTTTGTTTGTGTGTTTATGTTTATAAAGGACATTAGGCATTTTTAGTATATTTGTGATCTTTAATTCGGTTTTCTAAGCATTGTGTTGTCATACCGATATATTTTCAGGGCAATTTGGAATTGAAAAAACTACGTTTGATTAATTTTTGTGGAAAAATAAAGTTCCAGCTAAATAAAAACTTAAACGTAAAAAGTAAATTGGTCTAGAAGCAGGACCAAATAGATATTATTGTGACAACCATGAGCATATTACTTAAGACTAATAGAGAATAATAATCATCGACGACACTTCCATATTAAATACATTTCGGCAACCATAAAAATTATTTCCTATACACATGGAACACACTTAACACGCCTCTGGTTTTACAGTCACGTGTCAACAGCAGGCTTCTTGGCGTTTTTGATTTACGCACGCAGCCCCCCAGCACGCAAATTTATATTGCTGCGTAGACATTCTTTTGTGTAAAACTGGCATTGCGTAGATATTCGATATTTATAGTCCATTATAAAAAGTAAAGGGCTGAAAGTGTTGATTTCCGTATTAATTCTCAAAATTAATTTTGTTTTTTAACCATAAAGAAAATATACTCAATTATAAATGTTTTTAAAGTAAATGATCCTGAGAGATATATATTATCGAAATAATTTTATAAAGTATACACCCACTAAGGTAAGAAAAAAACTTCAGTTTCTAGTTAGAACACTGCCACTAAAATAAGATATAAAAAGTAAGAAAAATACTTATGTTTCTAGTTAGAACAGTCTATTGCCATAATGGTCCTACTCATTTCTAAAATGTTAGTTTATTTACGAAAAATATGTTTCTAATTCTTTTGGGGTTATAGTAAAATGTTCAAATTAACTTCGTCAAGTTAGCCTCCCCATACTATATTTTAAGAAGTTATTTAGTAGAAAATGATTGTGCTAGAATTGTGCCCTACTGTGTCACTAATATTCAAAACTATGCTTATTTACAATTGACATTATTAACAAATAATAAAAAGAGCTCAACTTAACGCTCATCCCACGTAAAATTTTAGATATCGTGGCGAACCAAAATGAATTTCGAATCTACTTCAAGTATGCTCAGCATATTTTTTTACCTTGTTTTTTATTCTAACGTGATTTAAAAAAAAATAGGGCGGGGCCACCTTGACGTTCAGCCCCTAAAATTTTAGGTATTATGGAAAACTAAAGTGAATTTTGCTGAAGTCAAGTTGGCCCCGCCATATTTCTTTTTTTTTTAAATCGAGTTAGAATAAATAACAAGATAACAAATATGCTCATCAGAGTTCACCACCCTTCAAATAGATTCAAAACTTATTTTTGCGCCATGATATCTAAAATTTTGGTGGAGCGACCGTCAAATTGACCCCGCCATATATATTTTTTCAAAAATCATGTTAGAACAAAAAATAAGCTAAAAATATGCCCAGCATAGTTCAGCACACTTTAAGCAAATTCGAAATTCACTTTTGTTCTCCATAATATCTAAAATTTTGGAGGAGAGGCTGAACGTCAAATTGGCCACGCCATATCTGTTTTTTTAAATCAGTATAGAACAAAAAAACAAGATAAAAAATATACTCAGCACACTTCAAGTAAGTTCGAAAAATTCATGTTTGTTCGCTACGATAGCTAAATTTTTAAGGGGGGGGGGGGGGGGTGAGCTGCAAATTGGGCCCGCCATCTGTTTTTTTTTTAAATCAATTTCGAACAAAAAACAAGCTAAAAATTATGCTCAGCACACTTTAAGAAGATTTGAAATTTAATTTCGTTCTCCATAATATCTAAAATTTTATGGGGACTCTGAGCTTCAAATTGGCCCGTTTTTATTATTTCCTAATAATGTCAGTTGCAAACAAACACTTATACAATATTAGTGGCATAGTAGGGCCCACTTCTAACACCATCACTTTCTACTAAAAAAACTTCTTAAAATATGCTATGGGGGCTAACTTAACGGAGTTAATTCGATCCTTTCACTATAACCGCTAACTTGACCGGGCTTAAATTATTAGAATAATTAATTACTTTAGAATAAAAACATTTTATTTCTTTTGATTTCGGATGTCGTATATGCACAATAAAAAAATAATTTTAAAAATTATTCTGTGTCAATAATATTTTACTGAAATTTCATATAAATTACATACTAAATTTCTTGAATAGGAGATTTAACTAAATCCGATTATTTCGTGAGTGGAAGTATATAATGGTTAATCGCAATTTCATTATTCTATGAGTAGATAATCGTAAGTAGAACCACAGTTTGGCCTTTTTATCTAACAACACTATACTTGAATTTAGAACACATTTTAGATTTTCCCCGAATTCCATCCATATAGAAAGACCATTTTTCAAACAATAAATAAAACCGTACCTACACCAAGTAATAATAGTGATAATAATTTACATCTTTATTAAAATGTTCAGTTTCCTAATTCTTACAATAACTTATATTAAATGTATCATTTATGCTCTAAATCACTGCGCATAATAAACAACAGTTTTTTTTTGAAGAGGACAAAATGATACTTTCTGACATATAGTTGCCCCGATAACACGGAATTTGGTTAAGCAGTTCTATGCGAAAAAGATAAAATCTAAAAAAGTTGGAAATGATTTTTTTTACGATCGTGCTAAAAGTAAATACTTTTTATCACGAATTTAGATAGAAATTGAACTAGAAAACTCTACGACGCCGACGCCACTCTTACTAAGACACGTTTGTTTATATTTTCTTTGGATGGAAACAAGCTCAAACTTCAAGCATTAAAATCTTACCGCCATGTTTCTATTTATATCTGACAAGAATTTTGAAAGGTAAAAATAAGGACATTAATACAAAGTTAGACTTTCCATAAATTGCGTAATTATATTGACATAAAAATGTTGCTTATATAGGAGAATATTAACATAAAAGATTCTCTTGGTGCACATTTTCAGATATAAATATTTTGTAATACCTCGTAGGAGCAGCTTGATTTGAAGAAGTTTTGTTTTCCACACTAGATTTAATTAAAAATAACAAAATTCAAGCCCAACTTGAAATCTTATTTATATTTGTTTATTAAAAACTGCATAGTTAAGTTAGCATGCTTGTGTGTGTATGAGTTAAGTTTATTTGGGACTGGAATAAACCAACTGGCCAGCTTTCTATTTTCTTAACAAACCATCCCAACCATCTGAATAGATACTTAAAACTAAATTTCATGCCAATTTTGATTTTTTTTGCTTTTAAAATTTTTTTTCCCAATTTCTCATTTTTTTAATTTGTATTGTAGATATTTGATTTATAAATAAATCTATGTTCAAAATGTTTTATTTACTTTTTAATATTTTTTTCTGTATGTTCTATTTTTTTATGTACAATTATTTCTAATTGATACTTTTTTTCTTCTTTTCGGTATTTTAGTTTTCTAATTTTTTTTTTATTTTAGAAGTTATATAATATATGATGCTCTATATTTTCAAATTTATCTTCACGATGTGGTTATATATTAATTTATAGATGTGTTTATTTTGCGTAACTATTAAAAAATTTAGGTTGATAGGAAGAGTTATAAAATATTTTAATATGTAATAAAATAGAGAGTTTTGTGCGTTATGGAGGCAGCCTAAAATAACATGTTGAGTAACTTCTACTTCCCAGGATGTACACAGGACAAATGTCATATGAGCTCCTGATTCTACAAATTGTGATAATAAAGTTTTTGTTATTTCCATTTAGAAACCATGGTTTTTTTGTTGACTTTTCGATTTATAACCTTATAGAGCTCGCCTTTAACAGTGGAAGTGAAAGTGATTTTGCCAATCTGAAAACAGTTTTCTTTTAATTAAACAAAACAGATCGGTTGCCGCAATTTTAAAAATGTCTAATATTTCACTATTTACGGTAGCTACTTTTACTACCGATTTGCTGCCTCATTTTGGTTAAGTCACCAGGACCTTTTACCTAAACTAGAAAAACAGACTTATTATTATTATTTATTTGTGTGAGCAATCTAAGTGTATTTATTAAAAGAAGATTAAAATTAAAAAAAAAAACAAATATTTATGTGATACTTATTTATTTGAATGAAAAAAATCCGGATCCGTCCGTAAAAATATGTTGGTAATTTAACCAGGTTGTTTTAATCTGTTTACTAAATTTTGTTTAGTTACAAAAATTTTGTTATTAGCAGGCTCTATGATAATTTTTGGATTGTTTTCATAGGATAAACATATATTGGGATCTGCCCCCCATTTATTGCTGGAAAAAGTTTTTAATATATTTAGACTGTTTTCTGTTCTTTTAATGGTGTTATTTATATGACCCTTCCATTACACCTTCTTATCCAACGTTATTCCGAGGAATATGACACTGATTCGATCAGGCAGAGTTACATCTGTCAGTCTGATGAAATTTGGCAGATGAACCCTTTTTTGTAAAACTATAAACTAATGACTTTTCTAAAGATATCATCATCATGGTCAGACCATTATCTTTAATCCATTTTGTTGCCTTCTTAAAGGAATTGTTACGATTAGAGAGGTTCTGGTCCAAATCCTTGTCTATGTGTAAAGAACTACATAATCTGCAAACTAGAGAATCTTCGTGGTTGGATTACAAATAATAATGTATTCTTCTAATATCTAATATATATAATATTAGGTTAAAGTATACTGCCTCGAGCTAAACCCACTGAAGGCTCTCGCATCCCAGATAGTCCATTGTAGCGTTTCATGTAGATTTTTCTGCAATGATATAAGGAAAATATATTTTTATAATTTGGGATATTTGATTCTCTACGGAACCTTTTTTCCCCTCTATAACCTATTTTTCAACGTTCTCTCGTAAGTCCTTAAAATGCAGGAGGCTAAGGATATTGAGCGATTGAGTTTGCATCGTTGGCTTGTGTTCCATAGCATGCTTCAAGTATTTCTTTGTTGCCTGTAAATATGTCTAAGTTGCATATTCAGTTAACTAGACTATATTTTGTATGAGAATGGCGGTAAGTTACACTTGATAATTACTGATGCTACTAAAGAAACATTTAATTATAGGGTGGCGTAATCATTCACAATGAAAATTAAAACCAAGGATCTTTTTTCAAATCCTTAATATAAACAGGGGGAAAAGTTTTTGTACTTCCTTGTTTAATGTGAGATATTTTTAAGGATAGGGAAATACATTAAAAAAGAAACCTTTATAAACCTTTTATGCATGCTATCTCAACTTAACACACAACTTCACTTTGGGTCACCGTTATACTCTAGCCTCAATTCGTAAGTCAACAAAATTACGATTATACTACAAAAGGCTTTTTTGCCAGCCCACGAAATAACTGCATAGTTCTGAAACAAATTCAAGTAAAAGATAAAATCCAAAACATACATCAACCCTTTTATCTTTTTCGTGCACATGTTCCGCCTGTTAGAAAGTATTTTATTAAATTCCTGACAAAACAAATCTGCAAACTTTTCTATGTTTACATTCTTCCAAGCCGTGCATACGATTTTCGTCTTCAAAAGAGAAAAGAATTCAAAATAAACATGCCTAATATGTTCTCTTATATTATATTTGCCCCTTGAGTACTGTTTCTATCTTCGTTTAAATTTAAGTCAACATTCCCACGATGTTTCCTCGAAGACATTTATTTCCTGCAGTTTATTTAAATTGTGACATAATTTAAGACTGTCTCAAGTCATTGTTTGTGAGCAGAGGAACATTTTTTAGGCCCAATATATGTTCCGTTCGTTGAACGAAATATAGCAAAAACACAGATATATTTCACTACTAATTTGAAGTTTGAAAACCCTTCGAGTCTGAAAAATCTATAACGAAATATGACTTGGTATGATTACAGTTTTTACCTGCAATAGTTGCACAGCAATTTAATGCTTGATTTTGAAATTTTCTTGAAATAAACCTGTTTGTAGTATATCCATGGATTTTTGTATATAACTGGAAGTGGCTCATAAATATATTTTCAAGCAAATTTGATACGTTTAACATCATAGCAGAGAGCTGCATTTTGTAAAAAGGTTTTAAAATGTAAATATGGCGATCGTCATGTTTTATAACTGTTATCTATTCAATGCCGAAATTTTTCAACTGTATTATTTTTGACGAGTAACACTGAGGATGGCTAGTTAGTCATCCTCATTATATATATATATATATATATATATATATATATATATATATATATATATATATATATATATATTTCTTAAAAGTCTCAAAAACAGTTTTATTTTTAACATTAAATGTACAGGGTGTTCAAAATGTCAAAAAGTTTTAAAATATTCAAAAGTAAAATGCCTATATTTTTAGACACGCAGCAAAGTAATTAAGAAAAATTGTTAAAATTAATTTTTATTGCTTGATTTTATGAAAGACTTGTACGCTAAATTTGACAAATTTTAGTTAGCCAAAATTTTTGCTTGAAAAATAATGCGAAATGACAATAAGAAATTTAGTCAGGTGATTTATCTCAACTGTGCAGTTTGAAATCTTAAAAAATGGCAAAAACTACCTTTTTCTCAAAATTCTAAAAATGGTAATAATTAACTTTATTTCTCCCAACGAAAGTCAGGAATCAATAGTGTAATTCAATTCCGGTCGTGGTATTAGCCAGCGGAGTAGTTGTTTCTATGATTTGATTTTGTGCCTAAGGCAGCCTAGTGAGCTATAAAAAGAGCGAAATCGCGATCGTCGTGTGACTGAAATTGATATTGAAAGACAGGATCATGGTATCTTTGTTGTGAGTCGTGACGTTGGCATAATGTGAATCAAAAATACATTAACATCAACCGACAGACTTGAAATTTGGTATATAGGTATAAAATACACTCATGGAAATTGGAAACGACTGAGACAAAATTTTAGCAATATTTGTAATATGATATTTTCGGATTCCTACAAGCGATTTAAATAAATAAATAAAT
The DNA here is from genome assembly GCA_030620095.1 of Kuschelorhynchus macadamiae. Classification (NCBI taxonomy): domain Eukaryota; kingdom Metazoa; phylum Arthropoda; class Insecta; order Coleoptera; family Curculionidae; genus Kuschelorhynchus; species Kuschelorhynchus macadamiae. The sequence continues at coordinate 99,717 of JAUTXW010004442.1, read as the reverse complement.
AATCGCCTTTATATTACAGAAATGTATATTTACATAGACACTGTAATAATATTCAAAAAAAAGTGGTACCACAATGAGACGAAGTCTAGCACAAGTCGGCTACTCTACTTAACCTCAAAAGTAATGCAGATAATATATAAGTATATAAATAAAAGAAAATCTAATATATAACAAATATAGATAAAATCAATATATCAAAAATAATTCACAAGTAATTGCATAGTTATAATTTAAAATATAAGAAAGTTATGGAGAAATTTGAAATTGTGACATTAAAGACTTTAAGTACTTTGAAGTGTCAATAAAAAAATTTTAAATTGTTTTTTGAACTGAGTTACATTAAGTGAGATAAGGTTATGTTGCAAATAGTTATATGTGTTAACGGCATTAATTAACGTTAACGTAAATGACCTCTGAAACATGGCTGAACGATGGTGAGTCATACTTAAACGATTGATAAAACTGTCATGAATATTATTACGAGGTACCAATTTATTTTTTAGTAGAATAGATGCATCAGGGTTATTTAAAATATTTAATACAAAAGTAGCCATATGATGAAGTCTGAAATTGTCCATTTTTAACCATTTAAGTTGCTCAAATGTATGTGATATATGATCCAAAAATGAACCTGCAACAGGAATTTTGAACCTTCTGTATCCTATTTTTATCCAATATATCAATACAGTTACCATAAATAAAATCACAGTAATTAAAGTTGGATAAAACTAAGGATTCGCACAGATTTTTGCGTAAGCGTAAATTTAGGATGTGAAAGGATGTTTTAAAGCTAAAAATGATTTTTGCATGAGTTTTTTAACATGTTCTTTAAATCAACTATAGGTAGTGTCGTACCATCCAGGGCAACATTAAACCCTTCTTTTAAGGTGTTTACCTGATTTTTATTTCCGAAAAACATAACTAAAGACTTTGTGGGATTTAATTGTAAGCTTTGCTCAGACGACGTTATTTTTAAATTGTTCAAATCATAATTAAATCTGATGCTTGTAGGGAATCCTGAATATTAAAAGAATAGTAAAGCTGAGTATCATCAGCATACGCTTGTGTTTGGCAATATTTTGTAGATTTCAGAATGTCAGCTGTATAAATAAGAAATAGTAAAGGGCCCAATATTGATCCTTGAGGCACTCCAGAGAGAATCGAAATTTGTTTTGAGAATTTATTTGCACAATATATCTTTTGAAACCTGTTTTCAAAATAAGAATATATAATAAGATTAAGGGATGCATCATAAAAGCCATAATATTTTAATTTGGAACAAACAAGTTTTTGGTTGATGGTATCAAAAGCTTTAGAAAAATCGAGAAATACTAGCACGGTACATTTCTGCTGATTCCAAGCTCTTAAAACGTCATCTATTACCGTAGATAAAACCACATTGCAAATCTGGTAAAATTTTATAAAAGTATACAGTTGGTTGTAAAAATTGTTTTCAAAAATTTTAGAGAGGGTTGGTAAAATGCTAATAATCCTTAAGTCACTGACTTCGGATGGACATGATGTTTTCGGTATTGGTTTGGAAGCTTGGAAGAATCAAAACAAAAAAGTTTGCAGACTTGCATTGCCAGAAATTTAAAAAAATAGTTTCCAACAGACGCAGATGGGAAATGTGCACGAAAAAGATAAAAGGCTTGACGTACCTATTTTTTCGATTTTATCGTTTACGTGAGTTTGTTTCAGAATTATGTAGTTATTTCCTGGGCTGACAAAAAAGCCGTTTGTGGTATAATCGACATTTTGTTGTCTTACAACTTGAGGTCACACTATAATCGTGGCTTAAACTGAAGTTGTGTATTAAGTTGAGAGTTTGCATGAGAGGTTAATAATGATTCCTTTTTTAATACATTTCTTTATAGCTAAAAATATTTGAAATTAGACAAGGGATTACAAAGAATTTTCCCGTTTAAATTAAGGATTAGAAGAAAAAAATTATCTCTTTCACTTGGAGTTAAAAAAGTTGTTGTTTTCTTTAAAAATGGTTAACATAATCCAATATAAAGAGGTTAAACAATTTTTCAAAACAATTTTAAAAAACCTTTGTTTTATTTGTCATTTTTAATGATTATGCAAGGTTTACCAATTCTAACATTAAAAATTCCTTTAATAGCTCCAGTAATTAACAAGTGTAACTTACTGCCAATCTCGTACAACTGGCCTATTCAACTCAACACATATGTTTACAGGCAACAAACCAATACTTAAATAAATTATGCTAACTTTTAACTGTACACTTTACCATGAATATAATAGATATAACTAAGATCTCGAATTGCTCTTTAATTTTATTATTTTTTATATTAAATCTACTGTGGCGAACAAAATGTTTAAATTAGGTTATTCCAGTAATGTAATATTTGTATCTAAAAATATTCACGAAGAAAAACCATTATGTTAATATTATTTTAAATAACAACATTTTTATATCAATATATTATTTTTTTTACCTTTTAAAATCCTTGTCAAATTATAATAGAAACATGCCTGTATGATTTTATTGCATAATATTTTAATTTTTTTTCTCCATTTTTATCTCATTTCTATATCTTTCATATCAATACAAAATGTAGTCATCTCTGCATAGAATATCTCTAGAGTCCTAAACAAAATTCTCTATTAATGCAAAAACGTTGTCCTCTTTTCCGATATTATTTAAAGCTATAAACTACTTCCACATGTACGCGAAATACCGAGTAATTAAATACAGAAACATAATAGCCGTAAACTGAATACTTATATCTCCTAAACGATTCATTGCTAATTAATTCTGAACAGCGAGCCGAAAAAAGCCAATTTCAATACCAATTAGCACCTGCAGTTGACAACATTGTTTCCATTTAAAAACTAATTAGCCGATCCATAAAATTAGTGTAAATATCTTGGCCTGGTACAAAATGAAGGCTTAATGGTATATTTTATCGATAATGGTTTAAGTTGAACGTACCAATGAGATGAAAAACAAAATGTCTTCTTCAAAATCGACATCTTATGGTAACGTGCGAAAATGAAGTAATCATAATATTCGTTAGCCTTTTTGTAAATATAATAGCTGCTTTTATATAGTAAAAGTTTTCTGTTTCCATTCTGTACGGGGTCTAGAATCGAAATATTATAATTAATCTATAAATTTAGGTTTTGTCAGAACCGCTAGTTAGTAATTACTATTGTCATGTATTGTCGCGTTAATAACTACGATTGGCATGTTTATTCATAAATGTATGACTAGACATTGAGGGAGTGAATTTATAATAAATGGTGTCGATTCTCATTCATTTTAATTTAACAAATTTTTGTGACCAAATTATAACAAGCTAAACAACTATTAGGCAATTCTTATAGATTATATTTTAACAGTTCCAGTCTCCGAGTGGCATAACATTTTATACAAGGATCTTAAGTATAAAGCAAACCTATTTTACAGTCAATCACGTACCATGTTTCTGACAAATGGCATTGAATCTAAGACGTTAGTTAAGAATTTTGTATTCCTAGAACAGAGTTGTCACATAAATGCAGTATAAAAATTAAAATCAGACGCTCTAAATTTAACATAGTCTACTTTGATTTCCGAGGATGTGGCTTCAGAGCGACTCATTATGGATCATAACAAATTTATCATCAATAAATGAACAGTCACTTTCGAAATTTATTGTGAGAAAATGACCATTTTAAAATAAAGACCAGTAAACTCAACACTTCCTACGTGAATTTTACTAAGATCTAGTTAGCCAATTATGTTAAATAGAAATACAAATACAAAAAATTGGTAAATTTCTTTGACCCGGAACTACCCTAGTTTTGAATCTTTCCTTTTATTAGGAATGGTCAAGTGTAACCCAATCTAGTGCCTCACAATGCCTCAGTTATTTAGTATATTGTCTTTTCAAACATTATTGAATTCGAACAACAATTTTACCAGTATATCTCTACCTAAAATTTTAAATTAATCTAATTTCTTTTTCAGGCTGATTTTTTAAATAATTTATTAGGTCGTCATTTTGTGTTGCTGTCTTAATACTAAATTATTACAAGTTGATTCCTATGTAACACCTGATTTTTGTGCAAACCTTTAGGTAATTTGGATAATTTCCATCTTTTTACTAGTTCATCTCTATACCAGAATTAATTCTTGCACGAAATTTGAAATCAATCTATTAAGTAATTTTTTAGGCTGAATTTTTAAATATTTTAATAAGCCGCCATTTTGTTTAGCCACCTTGGATTCATACCAACATTTTACAAGTTGATTAATACTTGACTTTTGTACAAAATTTGTGGTGATGAGTTATTTGTTAGCAATAATTTTTTTAAACATTTGACTAGATCGCCATTTTGACTTTTAATTTTTGACCAAAATTTGAAGTCAATTTGGTAAGTAGTTTTTTAGCAATGCCGCGAGCAGACAGACCAACGCGACAGACCGAAGAAATTGAGAAAATATGTAAAAATCTGAAAATATCTCGGAGGGTGATTTATTCATGATTTTTCCCTCGATTTTTCCCTTTTACGAGGGATGCAAATATATATAAAAAAAAAATTCTGATATACAGTCGGGATCACATGAAGTGGAATTGTCTGTCCTTATCTTGCTATCATATGCAAGGACATTTGATGCCCGCAATCATGAAGTTTTAAAACATATATTTATTATATCAGTTTGAGTACAACTGCATACAATTAATCTATTTTACTGGTCGTAGACAGCCTGCATGTCTTTCTGAAAGGTATACCATGCCTTTCATCTTTCCAGTGGCTTGCCTTAGAAAATCATTATGGGATGGGCCCAGTATTGTATACTATGTACAATTCTTGATTTTTAAACTTACTTAGTTCTTGTTAATCCCGTGATATGCGGATGAAACATAAATATTTCATTTATTTTCTCCTCAAAATGAAGTTGTTAACTATAAAAGTCTAAAGAAGATTTAAGTACGATTTTTAATATTTCCCTGATCATTTTTTATCTTTTCACCTTGGTAAATACAAATGAATTTTATTTGAAAAAAAAAACAAGAAATCGCAAGAGTTAGTCCATTTTTATTTAATTACTTGTTAACCAACCGCATATTGATTTCGTCAACATTGCTAAAACCTTGGGTGTTTCGATGGATTCATTACTGATTAACATTTCCGAATATATTTAAAAAATCAATTTGGGTAAAATGTTGTTGTAAGGTTCTATGAATATTCTAGAACAAAATGTAAAAAATATATTATGTAACTTATTAGTACTTTTACATGTGCGTGAAGCTTATATTTGGACTTTCCTGTAACTATCGTTCTAACTAACTAACTAACTATTACGTTATAAAGGTCTATTAACACCCTCAATGCTTAAGTCTCTTATATTAAATGTTTGTCGGTTTATTTATTTAGGCCAAAAAAAAATTTCAGTGATAGATCAAATTAGGTGTTTAGGTAAATTTGAATTATTCAGTTATGCATTAAATATGTATTTTGATATACCCAGTTGGAATAGCTTGCTAAGAATTAGTTGGGTAAGTAGATCCCACTATTTCATTAGCAATAGGAATGGGTAATCCACGTTCAGCTTCCCACGCCCAAGTTCGGCCTGTTTAATGCCGAAATACTATTTCCAATAATGGAAATGATTCATATCCAGAAGTAGATTTTCCTCTGTAGTGGTATAAACTGTCCTTGTATAAGCTGACCCAACAGAAAGTACAGAGTTTTATGAAATAGTCAGTTTTTTTCTTTCAAAATACATCTTAGATTATTTTATCACTAAATGGAAGTGGTAGATTAAGTAAAACAATTGAGGTGGAAAGATGTAAATAAAATGGTTATCAGCAGAATTCGCGTCCGAAAAATGATGGACAGTAAAAACATTTACCCAACTCCAGAAAACTAAAGGCAAAAACCACTTATTGCACCGTCTTTTTTTGCGCACCACCCCAGGTGTGTAAAATGCGCAGAAAATTATTATAAAAATACAGGTAAGAAAGCCAAAGATACACGCTGGAGCCGATGTGGCTTCTTTATAAAGAAGGCACTCATCCTTACCTGGAACGGAAACAGCACTTACGTCAAAAAACAAAAATCCAAGCTCGTTGAGCACCTCAACACAAACGCAAATTCAATACCGAAGAACAGTTCATATATACAGAATGAACCGAAAAACGTCCCAGGAAAGTACCATAATCCTAGTAAAAAAGACATAGAAAACCCACAAATCGTTATTATAAACATACTACACATTGAATCTACCGCGATTTATATACACTTACACCCAAAAACTCCCAATCAACCTAAACTCAGTTAAGAGGGTTATTTCTTCTGTGAACTATTACAAAATCTCAGCAATTAAACTAAGATAACAAAAATTGGCGGAATCCTTCGATTTTATATATATTTTTTTCTTCTTTCTAGTAATATTTTAACATTTTTTAAAATAAAATGTCTTAATTCTTTTTTCTGAAAGTTTTTGAAACGCAGTCATAATCAAAGCCATTTACCCCTAAATGTATTACGAGAAATAGTCAAAAGTACGTTAAATGCTATTGAAAAAAACAGTCCTCAAATTTGTATGCAATAAAATATAAATATCATAAATAATAAATGTTGTTATAATTCAAGAGTTAATAAAAGTATTAAGAGTGTATTTAAGAGAATATATTTAAAATGCTCATTTCCTTACCTTGATTCACTCCTTGGGAGCCTCTTCTAATTCCATATACGAATTAGAAAATCCCGACATTTCAGACTATAATGAAAAATCACTCATAAAAGTAAAAACAGTGCATATTAAAAATAATTGTGGTTATTTAGGCGCAGGGCGATTTACGTCGGCGTCAAACTTTTGGTTTTAAAAGAGTTCGCAAGTCGTTCTGACAGTTGTTAGCAAGCACGATCGAGAAATCTCTTGACACAGTAAACCGATCTAACTACCCGATAGCGTTGTTGGAACGGTTTTCTTTTGCTGCATAGAATTTTGAGTTTGAGTGCACCTTTTAGGTATAAGCCTTCAACATGAAAAATATTTATAATTTGAAGGAGAATGAAAAATCTGATAAATAAATTGGGTTTTTGTTTCAGTTAAAGTTGCCCCACGGCCGCTGCTTCTAAAAATTAGAAAAATAAATCCGATTTTTATTACCTAGTTAATAAACACTCGAGATCGATTGATTAATATACGATTTGTCCAACTTTAAAATTCCGTATTCGTCGTCGTCGCCACGGCAAAACATATTTTTTATACTTTTTTACTTTTCCGTCGCTATATCTCGGAAACAGTTTCAGATAAACGTTTGGAATTTGGTACGTTTTTAGAGCACACTTAGGACTCTCGCACGGTATAAAACAGATTTTCGTATCATTTCATTTCAATGCTCTCTGGCGTCTAAACCGTTCGAGTTTTCGACAAAAGCAAACGTATTCTGTAAGACACTAAGTAGAAAAAAAAATCTCAAATAGTATTGTGTGTGAAAGGTTTAAGGAAATCACAATAATTGCAGCGTGTTTAAAAAAAAATTAATTTTCTTAATTTATTCATGATTTTTGTCTGTCGATGTGGTTCGGCAAAAATGAGTTCTATTGGAAAATATCATAAGACAAAAATAATAAGAATGCAAAAAAGTATAAGGCGGAGATTTAAGTTTGGAGCTAAATGTTTTACAAAAAAAAACCACTTGCCTGTAAACCCATTTGGAGATTGGCACTGAAACTAGCAATATAAAAGCCATATAACGTCAGTACATATTTTTATTGTAAAAGTATGCAAGCATATCATAAAAAGATAGACAAAACATCATAACCTGACATATAGCTTGCTTAAAAATTATTGAGATATACTAATAGTCCAAAAAACCACACAAACGTCGCAGGCAATTTTAGCGTAGCTCTTGAGCAATTACCAGCAAATTAAAGCTAGACATCAATGACACACAACATTTTGCGGACATCTTTATACTGGGTCCAGGGCCCGATACAAGGGAAGGCAAGCCCAGAGCAGCAATCAATAGAGTCGGTATTTTTATAAATGCCTAGAAAATAAAAATATTATTTTATACGTAAGTTTTTCTGTACTATTGCAGGCATTAATAATTGCATTTGCCATTAAATTTTGTTAACAATGTATGTACCGTTAATAAGTGGTAAAAGATACCTATTTTTTAAAATTAAATATGTAATGCAGAATATTATTTGATTAATTGTTTTGATCATAGAGTACGATATAGGTAACAAATTTGATTTAAAGTTTGTTATTTAATTTGTTTATATCGGATATATTAAACATCTTAAAATTTCGTGGAAAATGTTTTAATTTATGGATCTTACAATAATTGTCTTGTGGTAGATATGTCAAGTCCATGAATAATATTGAAGCATATTAACAAAATAAAAAGCTTTATTTCCAATGCAAATTAACAAAAATAATTCTGTTGCTTCTACGTAATAGTATAACACAAAATAGAACCTTGATTTGTGGTCTAGAAAAGTAAACTATTAATAATATACTAAACACACAATTTTGAGTATAAAAATCTGTTTTTATGACACAACCAGTAAAAATGAACAAGACGTGAAAACAATTTAAGATATACGTTTCAGACATTAATAAGTAAGTAATAATTGTAATGGAGTCAATCTACCGGAAATTTTCGTGAAAAAGGAACTGCTCTTCCCCTCAGATTATTTTGTAAAAACCTGTTGGTGGGATCACAAAGGAAGAAATCCTAAGGTTTTTGCATTGCATAATGACCGGAAACCTTATTGTTTTTAACTTTTATTAAAATATGGCGTTTTTAATATATAATAAAAATATGTAATTTTTGCTTGAAAACTGCTTACGAGACGAAATTGCTTTCGATTATGTCACAGAATAGGATACCCCTTATGCGATCGATTTCTGGGCCTTTACTTTACTGTATCCAGGGAGATCTGAAATAAGAGATCATCGATATGAAAAAAGCAAAAACGAAAACGTCTATGAAACTAGTAAATATATAACGCGGTAAGAACCAGTATATAGTATTACCGAGTTATATATTTTCTACTTTTGCTTTACTACTTTTGGGTTATGAGTTTCGCCACAGGTATATGCTGCTCCGTGGTAAATAGGCTATCAAGTCCGGCGAAGATTTCGGATATTCTCTTAGCAATCACAAATGTTGGTTTTGCTACTGTTGGTGACTCTGGTTTTGTTTTGTGTATTCATTTTGGCACTAGTTGTACTCGTCTTTCCACTAGTTGACTGTACACAGTTGACAGAAACACGTGTCTATTGTTAGCCAAATTCCATTGCTTTAGCGGTCATCCCAACGAAACTATATATATATATATATATATATATATATATATATATATATATATATATATATATATATATATACAAAATGGCGGCCTGGTGAATAATTGTCCAAATTACCTCAAATTTAAAAAAGTTTAAAAAACCAACGTAAAAAATGTTCTTATTCAATTGACTTTTTTACAAGAATTAAGTGTGGGGGGTCTTAAATAAAATCAATGTACTTGTTCATTTTTATTTAAATTTTAAATTATGTCTAAAACCAAGTGTGGGGCCTTTAGAAATTGATAATATATTAGTACGAACCCAATATAATGGAACAAACTGGCGTCCAGTAAAAATGTTTATAGTATAGGTATATGCGTTACTAAATCACTATGTGCGGAACTAAATTGGTCATATTTCAGTATTCCTAGTAAAAGAAAAGATTCATATAACGTTCAAAGTACCAGGTAAGGCAATTTACCGAATTTTTATTTGAAAATTTCTTTTTAAATGCTTATTAAAAAGAATTAGAAATTTTAAAAAAATTGGATTTTTTTTTGTTTCAAATATTATTTTTATAATCAAATGTAAAGAAAAAAACAACCATACTCAAATGTAAAGCCAAAAATATAAACCTGTTTTAAATAACAAAAAGGAACTATAACTACCATAATTTTATTTTAAATGAAATAAATTATATTTGATGTAAAAATATAATACACTCACAGACCAAAATATTGCATAATATAAAAAGCTTCCATAAGATTTAATAGAAACATGTTGAAACCGTAGAAGTGAATATTTTTTAGAAAAACCAAAATTTTATACACCCTGTATTAAGCTAAAAATCAATTTGGACTTTAAAAACAGACACAAATTGTTTTTTAGCTTAATGTAAGGTGTGTCAAATTTTGGTTTTTCTACCGAAATTTCTAAACCCACTGTAGAAAGAACGTCCAACATTACCTATGTTCTCCTGAAATCAGACTGAAGCCTCGTCCTTTTTTAGCTTTTCCTATTTTAATTAGTTTTTATCTGTGTATTTATAGAATTATTTACAACATATTTCTATTGAATCTTTATGCAAGCTTATATATATTATGCAACATTTTTGCCCGTGAGTGTATTAATAATTAAAATAACTTGCTTTATGCTTTAAAACAAGCTTTTACTATATTCCGTTTTTTTGCGATCACTTTTTTCTCTACATTTAATTATAAGAATGGATATTTAGAACATAAAGAAAAACAGATTTTGTCACATTTTTTAAAGTTTTTGTAATTAAGAAATTAAACAGAATTTCTTATTTATTAAATTATTATGTGGTGCCATTTGAAAAGAATAAATCTAGATTTACAAAAGTAAAAAAATATTACTTTCATTCGTTAAGCAATGCAAAAACTCAAGATTCCTTTCCTTTGTAACCAATCCCCCCATACTTTTATTCAAAAAAACCTGGGGGAAGAGCAGGTCCTTTTTCACGGAAATTTCCGGTAGATTGACTCCATTATTAAACCACAATATCCTTTATACTAGGTCTATAGATTTAAATCTAGCCAAGGGCCCAAAAGTTTTAAAGCAGCACTAAGATATTCAATATATAGTAAAAATAATCGTCACGACCAATAAACCCGCAGAAGGTCGGGTGTTCCTTTCAATACGCACCAACCGGTTGGTTGGTAATCTTTATACAGGCATCTTTATTAATACATTACATGGTTACTGCTAATTATATAATTTTACCTTTTAACAGAACAGATAGACACGTTAGAGATAACAAGGTGCTATAATTAGCGCTTAAAGAATATTTAGCTTCTGCTTTAATTTGATATAATGTGGAAAGGTAGGCATTTTAATACTTTCAGTAGCCAGCTGGTGGTCAAGATTTAGATTTAGTGATTAAACAATAAATCAAGTGGTTATAGAAACATTTGACAATCAAGTGTTGGCATAGCTACAGTACTGCATGAATGTGCAACCACAGAGGATGGCTATTTGTAGAAATCAGAAATTCAGTATAGACCGACAATTAATTCGAAAATTCTGTAATTAGACCTGTCATAACGAAATTACCAACGTTTTGCCTTCGATTGCAGGGATAGGGATATTTCCCCCACCAGACGAATGTACTGATTCAGATCGTATAAACTAATCTCTCTAATCTAATACTTGACTTGTACTCGCCGAACCGTGGCCCATTGTTTCGATTGATTTCCACATGTAATGTAAACTGTAATCCGTAACATTATTGAAACTATTAGGAGGCTCATACATTTTAACAGGTTATCTATTCTACTATTCGCAAAATTTGTGAAAGTCCGATGCAAGAACTTCGGTTTTAAGACAGGTCCAGGGGAATGCTGATGTTCAGCAGATCGTACAATTTGTTTCTTTTTGAAACATCCTTCATTTTCGTTAAACATAGTCGCTACGGGTCGTCCAGTTTCTCCTATATGAAGGAAACCACAATAAGAAGGAATTTTAAATATATTTTTAATGTTTAAATTTACAAAATCTATTGAAATTTATAAACTTCAAAATATTTGAATATATATACGGGCTACGACGTATGTTACATTAATTAATCGTATCATTAAGAGATTTTGGTAAGTACAAGTCAGTGTCAGTAGTTCAATGTTCCGAATTCGTGGAGAGAAGATCCGTGAAAATGTCTTGTGTAATCGAACTCGAAACGTCGGTAGCTCATTCCATTTTTACGCAGTGTAATCCCAGGAACCATACTTCATTAATTTGTTCTTGTAGTATAAACTGCCTTTGTCAATAGAGATATTTAAACATAAAAATGAAATAGTCATTTGTCGCAGATGTTTTGAAGTTACTACAGATAAACAGTGTCCGCAAATATGTTAAGAGTTTATAAAAAGAAGAGCTCCTCTGGAAAGAAACAATAAGATTGCATTTTATAATAAAACCTAAATAATATTTAGTTAGAAATAGTTTTGACCCCACTTTTTAAAAGTAAATTTAAGTATTTCATGCGAATTACAGTTAAAACTAAATTATTAATATTATGTTTCCATTGGCAATCCACAAATACTAATAGTACTATATAAAGTTCCTTCAGAGAAAAGAGGTAAAGTTTAGTAATGCGGAATTTAAAGACTTATAGATTAGAAGAAATGTGAAGGGCTTTTCTAATCGGGAGACGAACAAGGTCAAAGGCCCTTGGTCCTTGCAGTTGAACAGTAAAGGAATGCATGCGGTCTTATGCTGACAATAATGGTTAGGGAAGGCATAATATAATTATTATAATAATTATAATAGTATCTGTAAAACAGAGACAGATTGCACGCAATTCGACTAGGGTCTAGTTAGGTTAGTGATAGTAATTTATCACTGGCAGATTATTTCGGAGTTTACCTGCCACACATTTAGCAAACCTGGGATTGCCTTACCACAGCGCTGGCAAAGTCCGAAATAACGAACAATTTCTAATTTTGCCTAAAGCAACCCGGAAATGTGCACTTTGTCTATGCAAACCTAGGTATACCTGTACCTAAAGTCTATTCAAGTTCAATATCAAAAGGGAAATTCAAAGTTTCGTTCGGATCTTTGGATTACTAATAATTAGTAAAGGATATAAAGTTACCAGAAGAAACAGTCCCATTTAATGGCAACACTGCATTAGTATTAAAAATTGCATAATATAGTTTATTAGGTATATACCTTAATGACTTAAACTATTGAAATTTATTTTTAGTAAACCTTGTAGCTAACTTAATTTTTTTTTAAATGATCAATAGTATCTAAGTTATTTTTGGTCCTGGTCGTCTAGTAAAGTGTCATTACAGAAACTGACATATAAAACGAAAGCTTTCAACGGCGGTGGTCAATTAAGAAATCATGGTTCTTGAGATTAGGACGTGTCAAAACGGAATCACTTTCCGACGTTTCGCGCTTTCAATTGCACGAGGCAACTTCAGGGATCTTTTCTGCACGAGATCGGAACACTGAATGAGCTCAGAGAGACCTAGGCTCGTGTAGTAAAGAGCACTGAAGATGCCCCGTGCAGTCGAAAGCAAAACGTCGGAAAGTGATTCCATTTTGACACGGACTAATCCCATGAAACTTAATTTCTTCAACCTTGAAAATTAATTTCCATTTTTAAATATACAAAACCCTAAGCCTGATGGGGCCCGAATTATAATTTTGAGGAAGAAACAGGTGGTGATTAGCTGCTACACTACATCACTAGAGGGTGGGTTGTTTATAGACTAGAATTATTAAAGTGCTGTTAGGTTTACCAGGTAGATAGCTGTCATGGACACATTTATTACAACTTTCAATAACGATATCCAAGGCAGTTATCCGCCTGATAAAGTTGTTACGACCACTTTAATAATTCCATCCTTAGAAATGAGCTTTTTAACGCTGAGTTTAAGAAAGTGCATCAATGGACTGTGCTGCCAACAATGTAGGCGTTATTTTTGTTTAAATAACTATAGTTAACAGTGCAAAGAGATGCATTATTGTCACTAAACCATGATTCAAAAAATAGTAGCAAGATTTTATTGTATGATTAAAAACTAGATAGAAAACCTTTAGTTAAGCATTGTAAACAGCAACTTTGTTTAATTAAAATCTTTGTTTACAGCACTAAGTATATTTGCATATAGGATGCTAATGGAACGAGATCCTATTGTTAACACGCAACACTGTGTATTTTATAAAGATAAAACAATTTAATCATTGTTTGGTAAAGAATGTTTTTATTTATTAAATGTTATACTGCAATATTTTGTTTAATTTTCTTTACCTATTAAGGCATTCACTTGCGCTTACGAAATTCGCTTAAGAATTTGCTCAGGTAGAAAAATATTTGGAGTTGACGATTTTAAAATAGTTTAAACTAAATTAATTTGTGTAATTTAGTCTTATTTCTTAAAACCAAGTTAATATATACACGGGCGACAGTCTGTATATAATCAAAAAATATTGACAAAAAACATATTCTAAATAAATATAAACAAAACTTTTTACACATCTGGGTCGAGTAGGCCAAAATTTTTGGTTAACAGATTACCATGTTTTTTGTTTCTTGTTAATTTCTATGTGGGAAAATTATTTTAAGTACTTGTAATATTATTATTATGTTGCATAAAGTTAACTTAGAGGTGAAAAATAAAAAACAGCAAATTTAAGTTTTTGACCCAAGAACTAAGGAAAAAAGCAAGAAGGAAAATGGCTGTTACCAAATAGACCTAAAAATTTTGTTTATTTTTCGTTTCCTTTTTTTATGAGCTGGCATATAATCTTGCATTTAAATACATTTTTTTATTATTTAATATATGTTAAAAAAGCATTTTTTTCAGGTTAGTAAAAATCATATAAGTAATATTTTATTCACATTGCTTTAAAGGTCTTGCGCAATGTTTAATTTTGTTAATCTTAAATGCAGCGCAGTGGCATTTTTTACGAAATATTATTCATGCTTCTAAATATCTTAGTGGATTTATAGTATACAACATTTTTTCTACTTTCCTATATTTGGTTATAAAATTAAGTTAAATCATATTTTAACTTTTTCTCAAAAAACACCACGCATTTCTACTAAACGAAAATGCGTTTTTCAATTTCAGCTGCTATATTTTGTATTTGGCTTAATAAGTGGTTCATTCGATGCAATAATGAAATTTCTGTTGGTGACTCACATAGACCTAACACACCGCAAATATATAATTTATGTTCAGCAGCAGAATCAAGAATTTAAATAGACTACGTTATCCTCTTCACCTATGGATAGTATAGATTAAAATTTAAATTATATTAGAGTACTAGTTTACCAGGTACGGTATTCGAGCGGTTCGAATCCAGCTGGGCACCCAGACTTTGCTAAGCCTTGCGATCGAATTTTAGGGTAAAAAATCGGCAAATGTCCATTACCCGGAACTTCCCTCGTTATGAATTTTTCCTTTTAGTAGGACTAGTGAAGTGTGACCTAATTTTGTTCCGCCATATGGGATTCAAACCAATGTTTTACCAGTTTCTACTTATGCCACACTTGATTTTTGGGTATAACCTTAATTAAATTGAATATGAATAAAAACCACCATTTTACTTCGTCATGTTGAACTCGTGTCAGTGTAACCCTATATCACACACACAACATTTTATTACTTTATTTTTCTACCTTGGATCCGCACCAAAATTTTACTAGTTCTATGTAACACTTGGTTTTTGTAAAAAAATTAAGGTAAATTATCGTTTTTTAGTAACAATTTTTTTTTAATTTCACTGTTGGATTTTTTACCAAAATATTACCAGACCATCGCCATAAAGTTAATCTGGTAAGTAGTTTTTTTAGCTACGCCGCCAACTGACAGACCGATCGGTGGAATTGAGAAAACATATTTTTAGCATCTAGTAAAACCTGAAGATATGTAAAACCTGGGAGGGTGATTTTTTCACGATTACAAACATTTTATTTGGTCTGCATTTTATTCCGCCTACTTGAATTCGTACCAAAATGTTATCAGTTCAGCTCTATGCTATAATTAATTCTTGCACAAAATTTTCAAATAAAGTATTAACTAGCTTTTTCGACCTGAATTTTTAAATATTTTATTAAACCGTCACTTTGTTTCCACATCCTGAAATCCTACTAAAATTTTACCATTTCTTACGTAATACTCGATTTTTCTGCAAAGTTTGAGGTAAATTGGACAAGAAATTTTTAGTAATAATTTGTTTAACATTTGACTACCAGGTAATCCCATAATTTTTCCCAAAATTAGAAGAAGAAATTGGGTAAGTAGTTTTTTAGTTATGCCGCGAACAGACAGACAGAATGAGAATTTCCCTTTTACCACGGTAGTAAAAATCGGTGAATTTGCTCTTATATACCTATATATATATATATATATATATATATATATATATATATATATATATATATATATATATATATATATATATATATATATATATATATATATATATATATATATATATATATACTGCCTTTTGAAACATTTTTATTGGGCACTATATCATATCTAATTTTTGGGCGACTATTTCCTTCATATCAATTATTTTAACCATATTCTTACATGAAATATTATTTCTTGAACTCAGGAAATAATCTTACCAACTATGCCTCCTGCATCTAATTTTTCCTTTGGAAATTATTTTTTCCTAGTACTCGTTTCTAAAAACTTTGTTTGACAAATACATTTGCGTTAAAACCACTAACGCTCATGTTTTTTGTTAAACAAATCATTTAGAAATTCGTTTTTCTGAATTTTTCCGAAAAAATTAGATGCACTGGGGACATTATCCCAGAAAAAATCAATTGAATAAAAAATATTTCGTTAATTTTTTAAACATTTTATCACCATCTTGAATTCATACCAGAATTTTAACAGTCTATCTGTATATCACACTTAATCTTTGCACAAATTTTAAAATCTTTTCTAATAAGTAAGATTTTTTCAGGCTGATTTTTTAAATATTTTATTAGGCCGCCAAGACAGTTTTGCCGTTGTGGATTCGTATGTCATGAGTTCATTCCTATGTAAACTATGTAAATCAACCTAATTATTAGTTTTTTCGGCTGATTTTTTAATATTTTATTAAGACGCCATTTTGTTTCGCCATCTTGGATTCGTACTAAAACATACGAGTTCATTCCTACGTAATACTTTTTTTTTTGCAAAAATTAAGGTTAATTAGATAGGCAGTTTAACATTTTACTTGGCTGCCATTTTGTTTCGCCATATTGGTAAAGTTACCAGGTCACCCCATATGACCCTTAATTTTTGACCAACATTTAAAGTCAATCAGATAACTATTTTTTTAGCTGTGTCGAAAATAGACCCACAGAAAGACGGAATTGAGAATACATGTTTTTGTCATCTCTATACTGGGACCCTAAAATTGCATGGAAAAGTGAGTTTTTTACGATTACAATACTTACACGACACAGACAAGTGTAAAATGTATCTACATCATGCATCATCCAATTCAAACCGGTTAGAGGCTGGAAGATATCGGATATCTCGTGAGATGGATAGGGGAAGTTAGTGCAGATACACACTTGCTAAAATAGTCAGTAGGTGACCTTTAAGAATCAAAGTTGGCATCTGAGGATGGGGTGTCGAACGGGGGTCGAAAGAATCACCAAGGACCGGGGTTTGGAGTTCACATTAAGTGCAGATCCCGTCCAGTGAGGCGCCGTTGCGGAAAGAATAATGGATAATAAAAAAGAACTAGTTTTATAAGACATGATTTTAGTAGAAGAGTCCTGGTAAAAAAACAAACCACAATAGGAGCGTGTCTTTTAATGGACAAGGGTGTTAAAGGTCATATAAACCGGGTGTTTAAGTATTAGAAAATTAGCATTTTTTATAGAGGTATGTATGCGAAAAAATAATTTAAATAATTACAGCCAGTTGCACAAAACTTAATTGCTGTTTAGAATATTTAACCGAACTTTCGGACAAGTTGCTTATAGAAATCTAGGAACTCGCTGTCAAATTTGACATTCCGTTAAACATTATAAACTTTAATTGAGCTTTCTGCAACCGTCCGTTAGTTTGGTAATATATTTAAATGTTAAAAAACGATTAACATTTAATTCGACATTGCCTTAACAAAAAAGTGTTTTAACATCAAATAATAAAATTACGTCATATAATAGCATTTTTGAGTTTTACCATAGCATTAATATAAACTTTATTAATGAGTATTCTATGCATATATATATTTTTTTATTTACAAAACCAATTAAATAAATATTAAAATATTAAAAATACTTCATTTCACGCACTTTTTGACAGGATTGTTAACTAATAAGAAATACACGTTTGACTGTATGACAAAATAAATATCACACCACCTTAAAATAGAACATGCCGCGCATATTTAGCTAGAGTTCTTAATTTTTTTTGAAACTATTTTAATTAGGCCATTTTCAACAAAACTAATTAATAACAAGAAATTCATTCCGGTAAGTACCACTTACTCAATCACTTATTTTTGATAGCCGACCTATTTTTTCTCGGAGACGGGAAATACTTTGTTGGAATAAACGAACCTAATTAAATTCTCACTTCATTAAAAATCTTAAGATAAAAATAAGCCGTAGACGTTGACAGAAAATAACCGCTTTTTAATATCGATTTATAGATTTTTTTTATGTTGATTAACACCTTTAACCACAGTCTTATCAAATTTTGCAGAACAAGCAGACATACCGAACAAATTTGAATAAAATCAAATTCTTTTTCTCACAATAAATTTATTTTATCACATTTTTTTGGTATGTCTTGGAAAGATCAATGTTGCCACAAGCAACTTTTAATAGTTAAATACCGCTTTATTATAAATAATACAATCATTTAATATAACCTACAATAGCTAAACAGAATAGTACATTTTAACAAAATCTTTAAAAGTTCAGTATTTGAATTTATTTCACAGGCAGTAAAAGCAACAAAAGCAAACCGACTGACCGACTTAAAGTGATCTAGAAAAGTTATTTTCCTTGGATACAAAGGAAAATAAAAGCTCAGCAAAACAATAAACACCTTTAAACAAGTTCGAGGAAATTTACAGAGAACTTAATTCATTTATTTATTCAAGTGAAAAGCAGACAACAGGTTAAATAGTATCGAGTGCAATAAAACTCTTGCGCTATGATATAACAGATTCGAGTCATTGTTCTTCATTTTATCTGATGGAAACTCGACTTTTTGTTCTTACTTTCGCTTGCCTATCTTCAGTAGTTTAGTAAAAATATTATTTTTGCTTAGATGTATAATGCTAAGTTATATGAATGAAATATTCCCATTTTTAATTAAAGCGACCACATTGATATTACTCTGAATTTCGAATCGATACGTTTTGTCATGCAATGCTATTAGCGTAACTTTAAAGCGGAAATGTTACATTTTACTTTAAAAAAAATTGTGTTAAGCTTACTTACGATTCGCATTATACGCCAACTAAACTGTTTCATTTCTGACGGTTTCATATACACACCTACCTGGAAATAAACAAAATGCAATGAGAATTAGAATGAACATGGGGACCAGAGCAAAAACACAATTGGAGCATAAATCTCGACTTTCATTTATTTTATAAAACAATATTTACCGACTAGAAAGAGTCCCGGTGCGAATAGCATTTTTTAAGCGGAACTTATTTTTGTGGCAGTGACAAAATGCTGAACATAACCCAGGACAGACGAAAATGTCTCATATTAATTTTAATGTTGTACGAGTGCTTTTAAAATGCTCCAACATTATTACATCTACCTAATATGCCTGGGGAGTACGTTTGGTATTAATTTTGATGTAGTAAGAGAAAATGCGGAACAGCAAACTAAATTAGGGTAAATTTGTTAATGTTAGTTTTAGGTAGAGAACCGGAGACGGCTGCATGAATTTTGAAAGCAAAAAAATAATCTACACAAATAGGTGACTTACAAAGCTGTAAAAATATGTTAATGTTTAAGGCGAATTATTTCACAGTCGAAAGTGTCGTAAACATGTAATATTTACAACGCAAGTGTGTGTATCATCTGGAATTTTTAGTGCAGCATATTGCGTGACCCTTAGTTGGTCATTTAATTAAACCGAAGTTATTATCATCAGCCAAAATATTGCCTATTTTTAATTTTCCAAGCAATTTATTGTCTTTCTTTCATACTTTACTTTTTGGTTGTGATATCAGATGTACGACTTCTATACAAAAATGTAAGCATGCAAA
The DNA here is from genome assembly GCA_030620095.1 of Kuschelorhynchus macadamiae. NCBI lineage: Eukaryota > Metazoa > Arthropoda > Insecta > Coleoptera > Curculionidae > Kuschelorhynchus > Kuschelorhynchus macadamiae. Next base: position 79,715 of record JAUTXW010004442.1, on the reverse strand, counting down.
AAAAGACTAAAAAAAGTTAGTGAACTATTTTATTAGGAAACAGTTAATAACAGATCCAGTATTTAGATACAACAATTTTTATCAGTAGAGCTTCATCTGTTGTACGGAAATATCCTTGTTTTAGTTTATATTAAAGAGCACTTCCACTACATCATCTAGTATTTACCACAGAGTTTCTGTTCCTACTCTTTCTGAGCCTTGTAGAGTTCTCGGAGGCAGATTTTATAATTTCACCTTAGATGTACCAATGCGACACATGAAGAATGTGGGATCCAATCTTATCATTCATCAAAATGAAAATACCACCAGACAAAAACATGATCCTGAAGGATGTATTCAACGTATCAACTGCCCATCTTTATTTGTTATGTTCTTCTGATCTTACGCCAATCTTATAAATCACTAAGCATACTTCAAAAGCTATATTTCATTCATTTCTTCGTCTAAATTAGGCCCATGTGAATGATACAAATAAATGCCTATTTCAACATAAAAGAAACCAACACTCTACTGATCAGGTCCATTTTAAATTTTCAGAACGAAGTTCAGCTTTTCTAGATTATGCCGTGGAAGTAATTGCTTTTAAACCAGTTACCTAAAGCCTCCTGTAGACCGTTAACCTGCTTAAATTTTCAATAGCTTGTCGAATATGTCCACTAAGTTCAGACGCAGAACGATTTCTGAGAGAAGTAAATTCTAGTAAATAACATTATATTGTGTTGTACATTTCGGTCGGGTTATTTTCTATATATGTTAGTTTCTCTTCGTGACTTGATAATGCAGAATGTTGCGCATTTCGATATTTCAATTTGTTTCAAACCCACAAAGCTATAATTTAAGCAACTTATGCACAGCCCATCGAGCATATTTTTAAAGGCTAGCATCCGGTTTCTACTGTACCGAAAAATATTACAAATATAAATGGACTGCTCTACTCTAAACACATTGTAGAAAATACTGATTTCATAATTATAAAATGCCATCTGTAGAGTCTCTAAGTAAAATTATTGAGCATATTTTAAGTTATTAAACGGAGAGTCGATTATAAGCTTATTTTTTTTCTTGTCTCACAAAAAATTGTAGATTTATTGATTTGTTTTTCTCTTATTTTATTACTGAACCAAAATATTGACCGTAAAATGTCCACAATATCCCATATTTTATGTAAGCAATAATGTAATTATTAATTTGTAAAGTTTTTTGTATTTAATAGTCACTAGAACGAATTTAACATTTTGGTGTAAAAAACGATATGTATTATTAAGCTATACCAACATTTGCTGATATTTCGAAAACGGTTTTATTTTCCACAAAATACTGAAGATATTTTTATCGCAAATCATAATAAGATTCTATTAGTGGGCAAAGATTTTAAAAAATAGTCGAAGACATCGCAAATTAAAAAAATAATAAATAATGGCTATACTCCCACTGTTTAAATTTAAAAAATAATAATTGCTTGACACATGTCCCGTTCTGCTTTATTGCCATTTATATAATTTAATTTTAATATTTGAAATCGTTTAAAAGAAATAAAAAGAAACATATTTAAAAAAGTATTGTCAATATCATGTATCTCCAAGACCAATGATTTGCGGACATTTGTTAATACAACTTTTTTATATTTTTATGAAACGAATATTTTCCATCAGTGGGCAACATCACTTGATTAACACCCTATGGTAACCTGTGTTCAATTAATTCTAGTGACTATTAAATACAAAACACTCTTTACAAAACAGTAATTTTACATTGTTATTAATATCTAATATAAAATACATTCACCTCATATTGTTGACACTTTAGTCGACGAAACTATGGAAATTGCAACGGCGCATATTTCAAATAAAACAACCCAGTGCATAATTCAAATTATAATACAAAGAATATTAATGACAATAACAACAGTAATGACAATGACATTAATCATTTATAATAAATTGAGCGATATAATCTCGGCCTTTACCTAAAAGTACAGCTAAGCTCTTAATTGTAATTACTTTTTATTGACAAAATATAAAAAAGCACCATACACACTTTTACCCGGAGAATGCGGTGAAGAGAAAAACAAGAATAAAAAAAAATGAAAGTCAGCGCCACCAGTTTAATGGCTCCCTAAGGCCTAGATTTTATAGGCACTTACTTGTCTCCGGTACCAATTGTCAAAATCAATTTTTTTTTTTTAAAGTGAGTTGTAAGCTGAATAAATCAGCAAAAATGTAAAAACAAAGATCTTTTAGGTTAAGTTAAAATTTTTAAAATAATAAAGAAAATTAACGATCTAAAAATCAGTCACCATAAGTATTCGACACGTTCGGTGCAGATTCAAAACTGGCCTCAAAAGCCGGTACTGAATATCAAATGTCAAGAAGTAGCCGGTGTCAAGTCCAGGCAGAGACCTATAAATTTGCAGGCACCAAAAGATTAACTAAATTGCAAGAACGTTAGCCTGATCCAAAAGCCCTGTAAAAGGATTGATAAATCGTTTTAAAAATGTAAAGGACAACAAGGCAACGTGTCAGGGTAGACAATATGGCGGTCTGATCAAAATTCCAGCAGCACAAATCCCCTACCTTAGAGAAATTCATTGGCTCGAGTCCACGAAACAATATCAAGCACAATTCTAAAAAGGCCAAGGAAACTAAACGGACACTGCAATACTTTCCCTCAGTTCGAGCTGAAGCTCTGTCGATCGTCACAGGTAGCCAAAACGTTTCCCTTTGTCGTCCTCTACGGGAGTTCCTAAGATTTAGAAATATTCTCATTGGTTGAACCTTCCCAGCTCATGATTGAAAACATTATAAATTCCAGACAAACATTATTGTAGGTTCAAGAAATAAAACATAAGGATTTTAAAAGGCAATATCTGTATTATGTGTGTGATAAAATTCAGGGCACAATGTTCAAAATAATCCAACAATCTAGAAAAAATACTTGAAAAGCATCCAAGGCAATCAATCTGGATTTATAAATTTAGAACAAAATCGACAAATAATGGACCACAGATACTCTAAAAATAAAGTTACAGAGTTAAGTAATGCTTTTTATATTTTTTAAAGACAACAACAAGAAACACGGTATAGAAAATAATAAATAATAAAAAGGCCAAACTCAATCCCTCTCCAATTAAAATGACGTCATTAAAAAGAGTCACTGTTAAATATGCTAAATATTCATTTATATGCATTTTGCATATAATCCGAGTTTTAATAATAATTTTTTTGAAAACTGTTACACTTGGTATACGTTTCTCATTACCAAATGATTTGAACGCCTGCTAGATCTTTAATAGCAAAAGCTAATAACATGATTAAGTTGTAATCATGATCAGAAACATAGAACTGTCCTGGAAAAATGGACTGAAAGCCACTTCCTATAAGGATTATGCGGAGACGTTTGAAGATATTATTTGTTTCATTGTTATTTATTTACGTAGATTCTTACTTAAACTTATAATGGATAAAAAGATTATTAACAAATAGCACTTGCTAAACGTATTTATATATTACCCTAATACCTATACGTCGAAAACGGAAGAAAGGCAAAAATGGGGAGAAAATTAAATTTTAGCGAAGAGACGTAAACATTTTATGGAAACCTGCATTAAATTCAGAAATGAAATTAATACGGCGGAGCCTCAAGTAATCTCTTTTGTGTTTTAATACGGCTGTTTACTTTTTCCGAAGACATTCGGGTTTCCTTCGCGTGACAAGTTTTAATATTTTCGTTTACCGCGAGATTTTCGTTTATTTTGATATTAGTGGTTAACATCGAGACAACTGCACGAAAGTCAGCTTTAAATAAACTATCGAATATGTGACAAAGGCGCAGGATGTGATGTATTAAGACCCATCAAGAATCAACGAATCAAATATAAACTTGGCGATACAGCCAGCATACTTTTAATTATCTATACCTAATCTCACCTAACCAGCCATTATGATATTTACATATATTATCACATCAAAGCTCTAAACCTCTGAGATATCGATGGTTAAAAAATAAGAAACAATACCAAGCAAAATATTTGCTTAAAATGTTGTGTCAGTTCGAATATATATATTTAGAAATTACTTCCAAAAATATGTTTTCGAAACTCCAGAATGATACTGCCCAGAGAAAGCTGCAATAAAAATACTTGCAAAAATATTGCCAGATTCAATGTTTGATATTGTATTTGACATCCACTACAGGGTGGTTACTCGATGTTCATATTAGCATTCTCTGGGCCGTATTGTTCAAGAAGATATCAATAATTTTAAGCATAAGACATAGAATAGCAGAACCAGAATATTCTTCTCGTTTTTTAAGCAATCCTCTAAATTTCATTCACAAGCAACAAACGTTTTATTTGCAGAAACACAACATAAATATTAGGCAAAAGATTAGTCAAAATTTTGAAAATCTCAATAGAAAAGCCATATTGAACAATGAACGTGTGATTTAAGGGTGAACTGCACACAGCAATCAAATATCAGCGACAAGGTAAAGTCACGTTCAAAGTAATATGAAAAGGTACTGACGTGTTGGAAAATGCAAATATAAAACTGAAAGAAACTGGGGCTAACAGAATAAATTACAATTATTATTTGAGCGGCGGCGCCTCGGATAATATTTAGGAATTTACTTGCTTATGGCTGTCCGTAGGATGAAGTCGTGGGAGGAGGGAGAAATTATTTTAATTTGTATAAAATGAAGACTTTTTTTTGGTTGTTGAATTTTATTATGTTAATTGAACATGTAAAACAGATAAAGGGAGGATCTATAGGTCCCGTTCAGGAAGAGGGGCCGAATTACTATTTTCAACTGATCCAGTGCTTTCGTTTATACGTAAAATTGTATTCGGTGCCCGTTTCGCCCCCTCTAAATCCGCCAGTTAGCTTTGATTTCGATGTGCGGATCGTTATTCGTTATTCGTTATTCCCTCGTTCGATTTTCGTTAGATTTTCGATCTGCGATTTGGGAATTTATAATAAAATTTATCAGTGTTTTTGTGATTTTTACTTCCCTCGTAAAAGACAGATACCTATTGTAATCATGAAAAAATTACCTTCCAAATTGTTTGCACTCTTCACCTAGAGGCCGTAAAACATATTTTCTTCATTCCGTCGGTCTGTCTGTTTGTTCGAAGCATAGCTAAAAAATTACTCACCCGATTGACTTGTTGACAAATGTTGGTCAAAAATTAAGGGTCAATGGAGAGATGACTTGGTAATATTTTGGTATAGTATGGCGGAGAAGAAAATGGCAGCCTAGCGTTAAAAAAATTGTTACTAAAAAAATACTGACTAAACAAAATGGCGGCCTAATAAAATATTAAAAATATCAGCCTGGAAAAACTACTTATTGGACTGATTTCCAATTTTGTGCGAGAATTAAGTGTGGTATAGAGTGAACAGTTAAAATTGTGGTACGAATTCAAGATGGCGGAAAAAAAAGACGGCCAAATGTGTTTGTAATCGTAAAAATATCACCCTCCCAGGTTTTACATATCTTCATGTTTTAGCGTCCCTAGATTCCAAAAATTATGTTTGCTTTATTCTGTCGGACTATTGGTCGCTATATCTGTCAGTTCGCAGCATAGCTAAAAGCTATTTACCCGGTTGACTTCAGGTAGTCGAAAACTAAGGATAATATGGGGATGACCTGATAACATTCTGGTAAAATTCCAATATGGCCAAACAAAATGGCCCTTTAGTGAAATAATTTACCTCAAATTGTTACAAAATCAAGTGTGTGAACTGTTAACATTTTGGTCCAAATCCAAGATAGAACTCAAAGTTTATGCAAGCATTAAATGTGATTTAGACATAAACTGGTAAAATTGTGGTACAAATTCAAGATGGAGGAACAAAATGACGGCCAAATAAAATATTTAATAAACATATTCATATTTAACTGGCTTCAAATTTTGCACAAAAATTAAATGTAATATAGAGATAAACTGATCGAATTCAAGAAGATGGGACAAAATTGCGGTCTTAAAAAAATCAGTGTAAAAAGTACTTATTTAATTTATTTGAGATTTTGCTCAAAAATCAAGGGTGGCACAGGTAGAAACGGTTTGGTACCCATCCAACATGGTGGAACAATAGAAATATTTGAAAAGACAGTATGTGTTAATAAATAACTATGTGTGGAACTAAATTGGATCACACTTTATTATTCCTAATAAAAGGAAAGATTTATAACGACATGCCATTTTTATGATAACATAAATATTCTAACTGAAAGTTACGCCTGGAAGTAGACGAAAAAGTTTAAAACGAAAAATGATTATACTAAAGCAAGTACGTAATTAGTATTATATTATGGTAGAATATTAGGTAATGTACATCAGGGTTACTGGTTTTCGTAATTCCCTTATTAGTGATGAGAGAGAATTGTGGTTTTACTTTTTTGTAAACTGAAACACGCCATACACAAAATTTTTATAGCTCTCTCCGATTCTCAGAAACAAGGTGAGTTGAAAGCATCCCAATTTGAAACCTCCCTCATTTTTCGATTATGCTTTACCTTATCGAAAAAATAAGAGCTATATTATATTATATAGTTTCTTACGGGTTTTTCAAAATTTAACCCTTATAGGGGTGAAATAAGTCTATATATTGTTTACAATATCCCTTTACCTAAAAAATATTTAAAGACGATTCTTTCGACAATGGCCTTTAAAAATAATTATCCAAATATAAAATTCAGAATTTTTTTAAATTCCACTCTTAATAGGATGAAACGGAGTTATTTTTATTGCCCCATATAACAGCTAATATATTGTATTATTAACATAATATATACGCTATACAGATTAAGTATTGAAGTCGGAAAATGTTTTTCTAAAAAATATAAGTTCGGTTTAATAAACGTTTTTCGAGTCCCTAGAATACGAAAAATATATTTTTAGAACAAAATTTTATGATATCTGTTCTATTGTGTGCGACTGTGTATATGTAAACAAAATTTGCGCCAACCAACGATAATTTGAGAACGGTCAAACCGGTTCGCTTAAAATTTGAACCAAAAGTAATCTAGGTTAGTGTCGCGGGGATTAAATTTTGGGTGTCACGGACGTAGATTTTCGATATTTTTAGGGGTATAAAAATAAAAAAAACATAAGAGGAGAACGCAACAGTCAAATTGAAAACTATGAATAGTTGGGTTTAACCTTCTGACATTGAAAATTGTGAGTGTGTGTGTGTCAAAAATGACGAAACACGCCAATTTTTTTATATGCAAAATAATGTTTTGTCTATTATACAGCGTAGTCCTGTGAACAAGATACATTATGCAAAAATCGGTGTAACATGTTAAACTTCTTTTTTTTCCTTAGTAGATGTCTAGGCTTTGAAAGAAACCTCGTTAAGAATTTTATTTTTTGACAATGTATACTGCTGATTTTTTATAAAAACTTTTTGAAATCGGAGTCAAACTAATAAAGACAGCAAATAGACATTATACTCACGGTACTAGATTCAAGACACGCATAAATATATGCCTTGTTGCGCAGTAATGAAGAATTAGTTTGACGCCGACTTCAAAAAGTCAAATTTTTAAGATGGAATAAAATCTTTTTTACTTTTTATTTTTTTAGGTCAGTTTAATTTTTTTATATTTTTTTTACATAACATAATAAATTAATCTTTTATTTAGCATTTTACTAGCTTAGAAAAAAAAATGTTTTTTATGAATCCAAAGCTCTCCCGCGTAGTAGTCAATAACTGTAAAAAATAAAACTACTTAAAAAACATTGAGAAGTCAAAAAATTATATTTTATTCCATCAAAGAAATTTGACTCTAACAAAGACCTAATTAGTGTTTAATGTCACCAACAAAACTTACTGTTTCTATTAGTTTGACGCCGACTTCATGAAGTTAAATTTCCAAGATTGTATTAAGTATTATTTTTTAATTTTCAGGGTTTTTTTAATCGGTTTTATTTTCTCTGAAATTTTTTTTATTTAGTCCTTTATTTAAAAAATATATATATTGTAAATGTCATAGCTATATATATATCCTGATATATATATATATATATATATATATATATATATATATAATTTATATATATTTATATATATATATATATATATATATATATATATATATATATATATATATATATATATATATATATATATATATATATATATATATATATATATATATATATATATATATATATATATATATATATATATATATATATATATATATATATATATATATATATATATATATATAAAAAATGGTAAAATTTTGAGTTCATTGGACCCCAGTACCTAGGTTTAGGCCTCATGAACCTTGAGCTTGACATTTACAATAGAACCTTTTTTAAATAAAGGACTAAATAAAAAAAAATTCAGAGAAAATAAAACCGATTAAAAAAACCCTGAAAACTAAAAAATAATACTTAATACAATCTTGGAAATTTAACTTCATGAAGTCGGCGTCAAACTAATAGAAACTGTAAATTTTGTTGGTGACATTAAATACTAATTAGGTCTTTGTTGGAGTCAAATTTCTTTGATGGAATAAAATATAATTTTTTGACTCCTCAATGTTTTTTAAGTAGTTTTATTTTTTACAGTTATTGACTACTACGCGGGAGAGCTTTGGATTCATAAAAAACATTTTTTTTTCTAAGCTAGCAAAATGCTAAATAAAAGATTAATTTATTATGTTATGTAAAAAAAATATAAAAAAATTAAACTGACCTAAAAAAATAAAAAGTAAAAAAGATTTTATTCCATCTTAAAAATTTGACTTTTTGAAGTCGGCGTCAAACTAATTCTTCATTACTTATATATATATATATATATATATATATATATATATATATATATATATATATATATATATATATATATATATATATATATATATATATATATATATATATATATATATATATATATATATATATATATAAAAGTGCAGTCTATAAGTAGTTTTAGAAAGTACATACAAAATTTTCGTTGCCACAAATTAATATCATTAGTAGAAGTAAAGTTCATTTTCTTAAAAACTACGAAAAACATGAAACATGATACTTCAGAACAAATATTTTTTTAATTTCTACTCGTCCCCCACCACGCACCTCAGTTATGACATAGGAAAAGTTTTATGTCCAGAATAAACTTATCTAATATTATTAACATTCATTAAGATTTGTAATTACCTAGCGAAATAACCTGATCAGGAAAATTATTGCCTACGATTAAATCAGGGCTCTACCTCCAGCTATGTCAAAATTACATTTTTTGATTAATTACAGTTTCATGCTCCAAATTTCAATATATATTAAAGCATTTAAAAGTTTGTGCGAAAACTCTCTGGCAGAAAATAATTTAAAGTGGCGTCTCTCCATTTTTACTTTTTTGAAAATATTTTCTATAGAATAACCCCGGAACCACACTAAAAATTTCTTTAAAAAATCTATGTTGTCCACAAACTTCCCGAAGTAATCGGTGTACTTAACATCACATTAACTAATATTATGAGTAAATGATATCTTGACATGCATAGAAAATCAGCAATCCCAACGGTTAAAAATTAAATTAGTAAAATTGCACTTTATATCCCTAAAAACTACGAAATTAATATTTTTAGATTACCCCCTCCGCATACATTCTTGTGCCAAGAATAAAGTTATTTGCCATGTTAAAAACATTTAAACTTATGACACCAGAAATATCATTACTAAGTAATGAATCATACCCCCCCCCTTTCATGCACTAAATTTTAAGGCAATATAATAAAGCAATTTAAAGTTACCGCGGGAAGGGGTTTAAAATGGCGTTATGCCACCATTTTTTTTTTCAGTGCTTTCTATATGACCACCCCGGTACTCTCCTGAACTTCCTGAAAAATGTATTTAAATCGGTCAATGTATCACTAAGTGTAATCGAGGTTCATACATACATAATCGGTAAAATTCTTTTACCCGGAACATCCCTCGTTATAATTTTTTGTTGGAAATACTGAAGTATGAGTGAAATGGGACCTAATTCGGTTCAGTAAATAGTCACAGTATATATGTGTTACATATACTGTCGTTTCAAACATTTTTATTGGGCGCCATTTTGCTCCATCATATTACATTCCTACCAATATTTTACCAGTTTTTTTCTACCTATGCTACAATTGACTTTGAGGCATAATTTAAAATAAACTGAATAAGTAGTTTCCACATTGTCAAATACCGCCATTTTGTTACTTCATATTGAATACGTACCAGTTTATCCCATTTCACATTTAATTTTCCTTAAATTCGTTCCACAACTGCACCAGTTCATCTCTATATCACACTTAATTCTTGCACAAAAATTAAAGTTCATTTAATAAATAGTATTTTCAGGCTGATTTTATAAATATTTTATTAGGCCGCTATTTTGTTTTGCTATCTTGAATTCATATCAAAATGTTACCAGTTCATTCCTATGTAAACAGATTTTTTAGTAATAATGTTATTAACATTGTTCAGTCATGTTGGATTCTTACCAAAATATTACCAGCTCATCCCCATATGACTCCTAAATTTTGATCAAAATTTGAAGTCAATCGTAAGTAGTCTTTAAGATATGCCGCGAACTGACAGCTCTACAGACAGACCGACAGACGAGCCGACGGAATTAATAAAACATATTTTTGGCATATAGAGACGCTAAATCATGAAAATATGTAAAACCTGAAAGGGTGTCTTTTCACGATTACGAGCATTTTATTTGGCGGCCATTTTATTCGGTCTTCTTGAATTAGTACCACAATTTCACTAGATGATTCCTATACCAAAATTAATTATGGCACACAATTTGAAACTAATCTATTTCAATTTCTAAATATTTCATTAGTCCGCCATTTTGTTCCGCCATCTTAGATTCGTACCAAAATTTTACCATTTGATTCCAACATACTACTTTAATGTAGGTGCAAAATTTGAGATAAATTGGATAAGTAGTTTTTTAATATTAATATTCTTAACATTTCATTAGGGTGCCATTTTGTTTCGCCATATTGGATTTTTACCAAAATATTACTAGATCATCCCCAGATGACCCTTACTTTTTGATCAAAATTTGAACTCAATCGGATAACTGGTCTTTAAGCTATGTCGCGAACTGACACTCCGACAGATGGACCGACGGAATTGATAAAACATATTTTTAGCATCTAGGGACACTAAAACGTGAAGATATATAAAACCTGAAATGGTGAATTTTTCACAATTACAAACATTTTATTTGGCCGCCATCTTGTTCGGTTATCTTCAATTAGTACCACAATTTCACTAGTTGGTCCCTACACCACAATTATTTATTCAGCTGCCATTTTGTTCCGCCATCTTTCATCGCATTTAGCGCCCAACTATACATATTTCCCTATTAAAATCAAATTGAAGCTAATGCATATCTCTTATAGTTTCAACACAATATTGCAGCGGGCGGAAGGCTTGCTGCTTAAATGATAGTATAGTTTTCCATTTGATGATAAGTATTAACTGATGATAAGTATTAAGAAAATTAATTTTTCTAGAATGATATGCAAACTTTTGACACCCTTATTGGAGGCCATTTTATCAAATTTCCCCGTAGGCCCTCTTACTAACAATTCGGCGCTGACAATACATAAAAACCTCATGTAAAAAAGCTTGCGTTAATTTAGAAAATACAATCTATTATTAATAACGAGATGCAGACCTTTTGTAGTAGAAGAATAATATCTAACAGACGAAGTATTGTTATAGAAAAGCAGGGTATCCGTCCGTCCGCCAAACCTGGCCAACTGATATTCTGCATCACGTCAAATATATCTACCTGTTTTTACGGGTGGAGTATTTGTTCCGCAAAACAAGTGAACATAAAAAGGAAACTTATCCTACATATGTTGGGTATTAAAATCGTAACCCACGAAACTGGGTTTGTATCGTTTATCCAATCGTATTTAAAAAGGTTTGACGTCAATTAAAAACAAACATTAACATTTAATTAATATATGTTTTTCTTTCAAAATTTTATATAGAATTCCTAGTTACTTAAAGTTGTAGCTAACGGTTTTATTCTAAGTTTGTTTTAAGAGCATCAACAAAACTACCCTAACCTTGTGATTTAAGGAGTCGAGGAACAAAATGTATAATAGAATTGTCATTTGCATTAGGATAAATGGATAATGACGAGGTAAGATATGACAAGTTCATATGAAGTTCGTAAAACAACTTTTCAATACTTTAAATTGAACGAATTCGAACCCGAAGGTTCACAAGATCACTTTTATTAGCTAACACACACGCTTTTATGCAGGGGTCCTGGTCAAACAGCTTGAAAGAAAAAGAAACACTTATATATTTCATTATTTAGTCCGCAATATCACTGAAACTAAAATAAGTAGGGTATTACTGTTGGATTGCAATTACAAAGTAGATCCGAGAGTAAATCCTATTTAATTCACTTGAGTATGACAAAATATGTTTTCGCAATATACGGGGAGTAACCGAAGTGTAATAAAACCTAAGTTTTGTTTATAAAAAGTTTCATTGTGAAAAACATATGAATTGCTGTAATATAGGAGAATCACAAAAATATTCATAAACATACGAGAACTGATCAAAAACTTATAAATCAATGATTTAGCCCTACTATATTTCACAATTATTATGTTCAAATTAATTTTTAATTTTTTACTGAAACAGAAATTTGGTATTATTGAAAGCAATGATTTTTTTAATAATACCAAATGTCTGTTTCTAAAGTAAACCTGAGAATATGATTTAAATACCTAAGCATTTTAAAATTATTTTCGCAATATACGGGGTGAAAAAATGGCGAAAATTCCGTAAGACTTCTTGTTAAAGGTTGCATAACTAGTTGAACATGAAAATTTGAGTTTGCAATAGATTTGAAAATTATGTTTGATAGACATAAATATAGTATAAAACAATTTACTTTTATATACGTAGTGTTTTATTGCAATAAAGTTCCGCAAAAGTAATCTTAATTTTGTTCTAAAATCGTTGTGTGCTTGTTGAATAGTTGTTCCCTACGTGGCAATAGTCTCCCTATATTTCTTAATATTAGCATCACAAATTCTAAAAAAAATTCCTACAAATGCGATGTCTGTACTACAGACTACTGGAAACTGTTATGATCCAAATTAGTTATTAAAGTTTTCTGCACCAATTTGTGCCATCATCAGGGCAAGTAAATTCGAATTCGGTAGGTACACCACTCATGTTATTGTGGTGTACCTACCTAATTTGAACTTACTTGCCCTGATGATAGCACAAATTGGTGCCGAAACGTTAGTTTTGTAATAAAAGTTTTAAAAAATTTGTCCAAGGAAGCTGTTATTATTTCATTTGATAAATTAAAACCAACCGAAAGCTTTTTTATTCTTATTCATTTTAAACCCTTATATTACTATATTAACACGCTCGCAACAATAGTAGCCTCAGTCATGTCAGTAGCATGTTTAGATCTATCTGTTTATAAATATAATAGAATAAAACCGTCTATAAAGTAGATTCCTTTATAGCTGGTCGGAGGCCGTGTCTCGCGGACTGACAATTCTAGCCGTTAAGCTAGGCTAAAATATTTCAATGAATCTTGAAAGTTGGCATCCATACAGGGGTTTTTTATTTTCAACTTGTTGAATCGTCTATTCCAAGTATCATCGTTCTTTGGTAACATCTTATTTTTGTCAATATTACCATGCGGAAAACTTGTTTTGTCGAACTCGCATTGTATAGATTCTTATAAAATTTCACCACGTTTCGAGTGTCAACTACCTTGAATTTTTTTAATTATAGACTTAAAACTAATTGATAATTTTGAACATTCGTTATTTTAAGCTATACATACATACTATACATACACTTTATTTTGTATTACAATGGCATGTTTGGGTGAGACATTAATAATGGTACAAAACATAAAGACTGATGGTCACTCCAAGATAAGGCGACCGAGCGAAATATGTCTTCTTCAAATGTCGCGTCTTTCTATAGTGTGTTAAAAGCAAAGAAATAATTTGGTTGTTTCAAAATAAATTGAGCTCTATTGTGCTTATTGAGTTAAAATCTAGCATTCATATGCTTCTGGTGTGAGGGAAGCGAATGTAACATTCATTTTAAGCTAATGACAAGAGGGCGCTAGTTTATGGCCTAGTTAATCACCTGGTAGGGCAAATAAAAGATATTTTATTTTTAAAAATTGGCTTTTTTTACCTGAAAAATATTACCTTATTTTCAATTCCGAGTAGAAAAAGGTGTATTTGCAAAAGTCAAAATAGCCAACGGTTTTGGAAATAGAGCAAATTTTCATTAATAAATGGATATCAACATAACTCGATATTTTTATTTTTACTTGTTTGAAGAAATATAAAAGTTTTAAATGGGTCTTCCCTATTTAAAACTTATTTTAATTTGCATTATCATATTTACATTTCTTCAAAAAAATTTCAAAAATATCAAATTATGTTGATATGCACTCACAAAGTGCGTTTTATTTTAAAAACCGTTGGATATTTTGCCTTTTGCTAATATACGTTTTTTTACTCAGAATTGAAAATGTTGAAACAGAGATGACCTGGTAAATTTTTAGTGCATATGATATGACAAACACAAGCAGCGGACTAAAAAAATATTTTAAAAGTCGGTAAAATAGCATTTCTTTTTATGAATGACATTTATTTTTTAAAGACTATGTAAATAAAGGCATGAAGAATATGAACTAATTAAATATAAAATTAAATTACAAACAAATAAGCACAACAATAAAAAATGGTATACTGGAGTATCGAAGCAACGGTTTTATTTTCTGAGCATGCGCAAAACAAGTATTTAATAAAAAAAAACTGCTACTTTCGGTTTTACAAAAACAACAATGTAGCGAAACCATAAAAAAATTATACAAAATAAATATCAAGAAAGAGAAAAAGAAACACTTCCCTCGTATCGAACTCTACGACACACAAATGGCACATGTTATATACGCATATATTTAGTTATTTAGGAATAATTTTAATATCATAATTTTATGTAAAATGAAAACCAACTTTAAATCCATAAAGAATTGCAAAGTGTTCAGTGCGTTTTAACTGATTTTTTTATTGTAATTGATTGATTTTGAAACAAGATAAGCTCATCTAGCTTCAGTGAAATAAAATAATTAAATCGATTATTTGATGTTTTAAATTTGTTCAATTCAGATATCAATACTTCCAAAGACTATCAACCAAACATTTGATTTGATGATAATGATTTGGTATTAAATAGATATTTACACAGTAACAATACAAATATTTCTATTGAATCCGGTCAATTTAAGTTAAAATAAAAATTTTAAAAAAGCTGGCATAACCTTTTTCAAAAACAAAGACTTTTAGAGCCTTGATGAATGTCTAAAATTTAAGCGAAGCGCTGGAAACATAAATTGACGAAATTTCAGTCAAAGATACAAGATATTACAAAATATATTTAAACCTTAACATAACAGACTATGTCCTTAAGCAAATTGTCTGGAATCTTAACAGTGATTAACAGTTAACAGTAGGTGTATTTCTTCACTTAAAATTACTGAATTAAAAATTCGTTTT
The DNA here is from genome assembly GCA_030620095.1 of Kuschelorhynchus macadamiae. Taxonomy (NCBI): domain Eukaryota; kingdom Metazoa; phylum Arthropoda; class Insecta; order Coleoptera; family Curculionidae; genus Kuschelorhynchus; species Kuschelorhynchus macadamiae. Next base: position 64,130 of record JAUTXW010004442.1, on the reverse strand, counting down.
AATGAAAAACTAACAGAAATACTGGTAACTACGACAACACGTCAACATCGGCTTTGCGATTGTCACGTCAATTTAGAGCAAACCTTAAAACCAAAACGTAAATTTTGAGAGAAATTACTGAACACCTCTCGGAACACTCCAATTGCGGTTTACAATGTGTATTGAATTCATTTTTAGATAATAGTTGAAGAGCCTATGAGGCTGCACCCGTTTTGAATAATGTATAGACATTTTGAGTAGAATAAATAAATTACTGAAATAAATTCAATTTCGGAAAGCTATATGAGCAGGAGTCCCGAACCCAAATGTCCCGACAGTGGACCATATTATGTCCGAAATACAACTCAAAATGATTTGTTTCCCAGAATAAAAGTAAAGTCCGAAAAAAATACAGATTTTTCAAATTTAATTACATTAATGCGCTTACTGCAAGATATTTTATTCAGTTTTCTACCAAAATGTTTTGTTTTATTTTTACGTTGTTCATTTTTGAACATAGCGTTAGTGCATATAACATATACTGTTTATATTTAGGTCAAAAATAACATAAAGTCGTCTGTCCTTTTTGTCACTGTGTCCTGAATATTTAGCTTCTATATCCTTCTATATTGCAGCTGTTGGCAAGCCTAACTAAGGGCTAATAATGGAATAATCAATTCGAGAGCAGGCTACTGAATTTGTTTAGATAAGTTATAGTTAAGAAGAAATCAATATTTTCCCAGCCGAAAAGTAGAATTGGAAATTTCCTCGTAACGAATAAGACTACACACATTTAACAAAGTTTATATATCTTTATAGGTATTTTGTAATAAATTAATACCTTATATAAATATCAATAAGTGTGAATTGTCTTTTTTTTATACTAATATTTTAAACCTTTAATTACGCAGCCATTTTCTTCCACCATAAGGGCTCCTCACCTTAATTTTACCAGTTCATATCTCACCATTTATACTTCTGGAAGTGGAAAATTTGAGGTAAATTGGATTAGTAGTTTTTTAGTAATACGTTTTTAGCATTTTATTAGGCCGCCATTTTGTTCCGCCATTTTGGATTCTTAAAAGATTTTACCAGTTCCATATCACAGACAATTTTTCTGCAAAATTTGGAGTAAATCAGCAAAGGTTAAAGGTTTTAAAGTAATATTTTTTTTAACATTTCTTTAGGCCGCCATAGTGCATTTTCATCAAAATATTACCATGCCATCCCCATATGACCCTTAATTTTTGACCAAAATTTGAAGTAAATTAGATAGTAGTTTTTTAGCTATGCCGTGGAAAGACAGACAGACCTACGGAATTGATAAAACATGTTTTTTTCGACATCTAGGAACCTGAAACGTGAAGATCTGAAAAATCTCGGGGGGTGATTTTTTTACCATTACAATACTTCCCTCTTACGAAGAAATCTAGGCACACACAGAACTGTGGGAATAAACCCGTCAAGACAATATATAGTCCAAAGCATGGTCTGAATGTACGTACGTACAAATGTAGAACAGAATGGACTTGGAATACTGGTTAAACAATACCAAAGGTATGAATAATAAATAGCCGAATCTAAAGTATTTTTTTGTCTGCTAATGGTTATATTTTTAGAATCAGAGGCACAATTTTTGGGCACATAATAGATGTTAAAAGTACAGAGCGAAGCAATAGCAACAAAAATATATACCAACTACAGAAAAGGAAACTGACGACATTGCTTACATAAGATAAAATAAGAAAACTGATTTTAAATCGGTATCTGCTGTCCTGCTTTCTATAAAACAACATTGACCACGATGAAACTTGTAAGATTGCAATTGCGAATTTAAATTATAGTGTTTTGGAAAATGCGGCAGAACTAAAAAAACTACCCATAAATATTACAAAAATAGAACTAAGTTTTAGTTACAAAATAATGACTTAATCAAATACGAAATTAATTACTATTAAAATTAAAGTGGTACATGGTAATAATAAAAATTATAATAATAATAACAATAATAATAATAAATGCAATTAATATATTACCCAGAACTTTTCTCGTTATGATTATTTTTTTTATAAAGGCAAATAAAATCATTCCTTCAATAAATGCAGTTGCGAGGGAAGTTCCGGGTAAAGCTAATTTAACGATTTTCTTACTTTTGAATTAATTAATGCAATCTTCTTTTTGTTGTTAGATTATTATTATATTGATGATACTTATAGAAAATAAATTTCTTTTTTTATTACATAAACTGGTCAAAAATAGGAACGGCACTACTGTTTTTCGGTCACATTTTTATTTTTCCCTTAAGATGGAAAAGTATTTAATCGTGAAATCATTCACCCTTCGAGATTTTTTCAGATGTTTGCGTTTTAGAGTCCCTAGATCCCGAACAACATGTTCTCCCATTTCCGTCGGTGTTTCGTACTGCCTGTGCGCGGCATAGCTCAAAAATTATTTAACTGTTTGACTTCAAATTTTGGTCAAAAATTAAGAGTCATATGGGGAGGGAATGTTAAAATGTCCGCCTAACGAAATGTTAAAAAAATCAGTACCAAAAAACTAATTTTCCAATTGACTTAAAGGTTTGCACCAAAATAAAATGTGAAGCAGAACTAAACTGGAAAAATTTTAGTGCGTATTACATTTATCAAAACAAAATAGCTGCCCAATAAAAAGTTTAAATATTCTGTAAAACTAAAACTTTTTATAGAGGAACATAATAATAGACATAAGTAATTTATTTTGTGTAGATTATATAAATAAAGTTATGAAAAATAAATAATAATAATATTAATAGTAATAATAATAGCATACTGGCGGACGAACAGAAATATTCCAAACGAGGACAACGCGGATATAAAGAACAATTAACTATCCATTCCGCATGAATGAATTCATGAAGCAAATCCAGAAAAACAATCGAATTCTTCATACTGTGTTTGTGTACTACCGCAAGGCGTTCGACAGTATGCTCCGTTCTTTGCTTCAGTACTACTATACATGGTAAGTACTGACGAGATTCCTATAAAAAAGGGATATTTCAAAGTGACTCCTTTAGTGCACTGTGGTTTTCTCTAGCAATGAATCGGCTATCCAACAGGCTAAAAACAATGCAAACTCGAGTTTTAACATCAAAGCCGACAGGAATATAACATATACCGTGTCTCATCACGTTTCACATGGAGTTCGAATTTAACAAGTGAAGAACCCTAAAAATATTGCCCTACCAAACGGAGATATAGTCCAAGCAATGAAGTGCTTGTTTAATTATTTGAAATACTGAAGTGGACTCAAACTGATCAAGCGATCAAACGAACCATCCGAGCATGATGACCAAATAGAGGGTTTTTAAGCTCAGGATTAGGGATGGGCATTTATCGACATATCCTTTGTTATCGATAGGCTACCGAAATATGGAATAATAATACATAAATCAAAAATATCGATATATTGATAATTATCCGATATGTGCCAATAGGCATCCAATAATACTGATAGGTATCCGATAACTACCGACAGTATTAAAAAAAGGGTTACATATTTATGAAGATAACAATTTTTTTTTATCTCTGATTTATCTGCAGGGCGTTAGGGAACATCTCCTCGCCTTTTTCGCAACTATCGATAGGTAGGAATAAACTCTCGATAGGTAGCAATAATTAATTATCGATAACTAAATTTAATGGATAGGTGAGTTACTATCGTTTATACATAAGTAAAATCTAATACCACCCACCCATTATCCTGACTAGCCTGTCCACAAACGTAGGAGGAAGAGCTGTTGTGACAACAATTGCGATTCAGGATCAGATTATAAGTACCAACAATTACAAGAAGTTTATAATAAAATTAAGACTCCTAACATCTAATCAGACAAGTGTAGGAAATGCCACCGAAAGTCAGAAACCATTCAACCCATACCATCAGCGTGCACTTACTTAGTAAGCACATTATTTGCGTAGGCTCAACTAAATATGCAACATCGAACATCGAAAGTTATAGGCTTCTAAACACGTACGTATAACCTGCTCCGGTATTGGACAATGACTCTTTTAGACTTAGACACAGCCTTTCTTACATATTTACAAGATAATGTTATTATGCGTCCGTTACTAAAATTATAAAACAAAGATAATCAAGAACAGATTGGTGTCAATGTTGTGGCTTCTGTGGAGGCAGAGCCTTCAAATTCATGTAGCATCATAGAAAAACAATTTGTAGTTTACAAGACTCGAGTACAAAGAATGTTTTTAAATTCTCATGAGCAGAGTTAGGCGCTTAGGATCGATCTCGTTATATTTTTTACTATTCATTAATAAACAAAGCTTTATCTTTTATTTAGTCTAAGGAAGAAATGTCAGGTACTTTGGTAAAAAAATGGTAAAGCCCTTTTAACACAACTTTTCTCGAAATTAAATTTTCCCTTTATCAAGAAAAAATTTAATCGAGTAACTTTATGCGTAAATAAACTGTATAATTTGTGTGTCGTGGAATTTGTAACAAGGGAAGTTAAACTTTGTTACCAAACATGGGAAAATCCTTAAGGCCATTTTTTAAATCAAACTCTCCGGAAGTACAAACAGAGTGACAAATACAGATTAAGTACGCAAATTGAGAATCCCTTTAAAGGGTGTAATATCTGGCATGAGACGTGAACAATTTTGACTACTTTAGATTACCTCTGAAGGGTTTCGTTAAGTACCTGGAAATAAATAGCCAGACCAAAAACAAGAAATTAAAACGTTTATACAGGATTTTGTGGCGGCTACAATTAATTGCATACTATATACAAGAAAAATATAATTCAGGTTTTAATAACATCCCGTTTTCCTTTAAGGGTGGCAAACAGTAAGGGTTATATGTGGATGACCTGGTATCATTTTGGTAAGAATCCCAGATAGCAAAACAAAATGGTGGCCTAATAAAATATTCAAAAAATCAGTCTGAAAACACTACTTATTAGATTGATTTCAAATTTTGTGCAAAAATAGAGAGTGATATAAAGATAAAATTTAAAAATCAAGGTAATTTTTCACTTATGCAATTTATTTTGAATTATGCCCAAAAATCAAATGTGGTATATCCAATATTGTGGACCAATAAAAATGTACGAAAAGACAGTATACATGTGTTACTAAATAAGTATTGTAACGAAGTTACTTACAAGCAACGAAACGTCGCAGTATGTGATGATTTGGGTCACACTTCACTATTTCTAATAAGGAAGGAAACATTCATAACGAGGGAAGTTCGAAGTAAAGGAAATTTACGTTTTTTTTTTCTTTTAGGAGTAACTGCTATTTCGAAAGACAAAAAATTCAAACATATAGGTTTCATTTACACTTATTCCTATTAATGTATAGGCACGTGCTCCATTTAAGCCAACAGTGCTTTGCTAGCTTTTTTAGAACTCCGAATAGTTTCGTTAATGCTTCGAATAAATTTCTTGACGTTTTTTATTTTAGAAAAATATGTTCGCTATCTTGTTTTAAGATCAGTCCCCAAAGTTTTTCTGATCTACCAAAGAAATACACGAAGTAAAAAGCACACTAGACAATGTAACTTTCTTGATTTCAGCATTTTAAGAGAATCTGCAGGTTATTCTAGTTATAAAGTAAGACAACACTAAGAAACTAATTAAAGTACTTAAAACAAAACTATATATTAAGGAACCACACTTAGTTTGGGTCGTTCAGGAAAAACTTTTGGAGCTGAAATTGAAATAAGATAAGCGATTTTTTCCAATAGCTACAAAGCACTAATGAAACTAATGAGATATCCTATAAACTAATTAACGACACCTATTAAATTCGGCTGATCAGGAAAATTCTAGAGCTGACCTTAAACAAAATAAGCCAGTATTTACAGAAATAAGAAAGCACTAATGAAACTAATCGATTCAATTAGAAGTTCTAACTAACGACGCCTAGTAGACCTAATATGATCAATCAGTGGCCGCTCTTCCATAGGGTCATTTGATCACTGACCTCCCAAAAATATTTCAGAAAATAAATTATTCGTTTGACCGTCCCTCCTAATAGTTGTAATAAAACGCAAACCTTGGGAAAAGTTAAATACGCTACATTATTAGTCGCGCGCGGCGGTTTAAATGGTCTTTTTGCGTTCTTTAGGCATAATAAAATACGCTATACTAAGCTAGGCTGGCAGTCCGAATTGCCCTGATTGCCTTAAAGCTTGACGAAAGTACCCAAAATTTCACAGCTACCGAGCGGCAGCCGAACGTGATAGCAAATGGAATATGAAATCGCGATTTGGGTCATCAGCCGGTCTCTTCTCATAATTCGTTCGATAGGTCGCGGCATCACGTCGGTATGCGGCAGTCCAATTGTTCAGAGGTCGCCCGGTCGATATTCCAACTCGATATTGTTTCGGACATTTTTAATCCATGAAAATTGATTTATATACTGTTTTTTTGTAATATATATATTTTTTATTTTTAGAATCCATGTGTGAGTTGGGAATATACAGGAAATAAAATGTCGGAAGTGCAAAAAATTAAACAACTAAAGAGTGCTAACGAACTTAATTTTGAGAAAATAACCGAATTCAAGATAAATGGTCGCCCTTTGCCAGAACTTAATATACGACAAACTAGTAAAGACAAAAATAAAGAGGTTCATCGAAACTTTCGCAAAAGTATGTACGATTTAGCTAACTGAATATGTGGTTGTGAAGTCTCTAACTCATTTTACTGTTATGTTTGTTTGTTGTTTTCTAAGGACTCGTTATGGTGCAAAACCGGTGTTAAAGACTTAAAACACTTAAAAGAAAAAATAGAAAAACATGCCTTTTCTGTGGATCACATGAAATATTTGGTGAACTATGCTACGGTCGAAAGTGTTGATGTTCGCACTCAGCTAGACACAGCTTATAGAAAATCCCTTAGAGATTTTAATGAAAATGTATCCAAAAATATATTTTATATAAACTTATAGATTGTGAAAAATTTTGTGGGGCATTCGAGCTGACACTACGTGGCCATGATGAAACGGCTTGTAAATTTTGTTGAGGAGTTGGATCCAATTTTTAAAGAGTATATGCATAATACAACTGTCTTTAAAGAAATATCTAAATCCATTCAAAATGGCCTACTTGACTCTATGCTGGCTCAGGAACAAATTAAGCAAGACATTCAGTCAGCTAAATTTGTTGCTGTACAAGTAGACGAAACAACTGACAGTTCCACCAAAACCCAAATGGTTATTATAATACGTTATATTTTGTCTGGCATTGTCCATGAACGATTTGTTAAATGTCTAAATTTTTTAGGGACCACAGCTTCACACCTTACAGACGTAATTCTTCATGAATTAGAAAGTCTAGGCATTAATAATACCCCCGAGAAATTAATTGAGCAAAGTTACGATGGGGCGTCCATTATGCGTTGAAAATTAGGAGACGTTCAAAAAAAAATTAAAGAGCATTTGCCTGCCGCTAATTTTATACATTGTTATGCCCACCAACTCAATTTAGTATTACAGAAAGCAGCAGGTCAAGATAAAAATTTAAAGTTTTCTTTGCAAATTGACACGGTTTCTCAACATTCTTTAGTCGATCTCCAAAGCGCACAACAGTTCTTGATGAGTTAGTTAAAGTGGTGGGTGGTACTTCAATGTACGTTGTGTAGAAACTGTGTTTGTTTATCAGGAAGACATCTTATTATGTTTAGGAAAAATAATTGAAATGGAAGAAGATGCCAACACAATTAACCAAGCCTTTGGTTTAAAACGCTTTTTACAAAATGTAGATTTTTTATTTTGGTTGAACTTCCTCCATCTTATAATGCCCCATTGTGAAACACTTTTAATGAACTTAAAAATATCTAGACTCCTTTAAACGTGCCATCCAAGCAGTTCGCGATAAAATTCTAAACGACCTATCTTCAGAAATGCCTTCAGTTTCATCTAATGCTAGTAAACGGCTACGTAAAAATGAAATGCACCATCGCTCTAGTTTCAGTGATCATTTAGTGATCAGCCAACTATTTTATAGTGTTCAATTTGAAAATTACAACAATAATTTTCCAGATAATATTTTAAATTTAGTTAAAAAAGACTTTCCTTGTATAAATTACCAAAAATTAAAACTGAACTGCAAGTTATTTATGATCATGCTGATTTTCGTGTAAGTTCTGGAGCTATTTCAATGCTTCGACTTTTTATAAATAATACGTGTAGTGATACGTTTTCTGAAACCGTCAAAATATTAACTTTACTGTGTACTTTGCCAATGACAACTGTAGAAAGCGAGCGTTGTTTTTCGACCTTAAATAGAATAAAGACTTTTCTACGCAACACCATGGGCCAAGATAGACTATCCGCTTTAGCAATATTAAGTATCGAGAAATCGTTTATAAAAGGAACGTGCAATTTTAACGAACGTGTCATTCAACATTTTTCCAATTCTAAAGAACGAAGAGTAGACCGGAACTTAAAGAGAATTCAACGCTCAATTTAAGTGTAACATATTTATTTTTATTTTAAGTATGCCTATTTTTAAATTTGTTATTGAACTCCCAATATAATTCACCACGAGCCGCCACTGAGATCAATAAAATGCAAATTTAAAAGAAATGCCCTTCTGATCGTTCCCGCAGCCATAGTATTACTTAGATTTCTGATGTTGCTACATCATAACTACAGAAATCCGTAAGTGATAGACATAAAATTTAATTTGTGTAGTCCTGTTTTTAATAATGGCTAGCTATTTTTATAGAACTGTATTTTTGTTAGCCCCAGGTTAAGTATCTTTTTGGGTTTAATGTAATACAGGACTTTTACAGTAGAAAAGCGCATTAAAAAGTAAATAAATTATTTTTGGGACTGCGTTTATGGTTATCCCAAGTTAGGCCTTTTTGGTTTGATGTAAAACAGGAATTTCACACAAAGCTACAAATATCATCTGATAAATATCTTTTAACGATAAATGATCATCTATATTTCTCCTTAGCGTAGATAGTGTAATAAAATGACTTGGCGACTCAGTATTAAACTCGCAGTGATCGGTTTTTATCGAACGTAAAAATTCCTCGGCAACGGACCTTTCTTAATTTTAATTCAAAAAAAGCCATAATTTAATTTATTTTGTTTTGTGATCTGTATGCCTAGTACATGTCCCTATAGGGATTTCGAAGGGCGGTTTTCTTCCGCGCCCTTAATAAGATTGATTATTTAAAAACAGAAATACTAATTTTAGAAAAATATTCCGACAGATGAGCGAGACAACAACTTCTTATCGCTATGAAAGCAAGAGCATAGATTTCTTCGCGCCTTTATGTTTCTTCTGTTAACAAAAGAGGTTAATTCTTTAAGATGAATTTGACGCTTTGATGACACTTGACTAGATCATGAAGCGAATCGGTAAACCACCTACTCCATGCCGACGTTACCACAGTTCCTTTCCTTGTACAAAATATTTTTTATTATTTATTTTAGTTTTAACGATGGTTTTATTATTTATTATAGCTTTAATGATGTTTTTATTGACGAACCTGGTATTAATTTAATAAGAAAAAACTAAGAAAAGCTGTCGCCTTGACCGAAATATGAACACACATCCTTTACAATGAAACTGGACTACACTACCACTGCACCACGAGGCTTCACAACGAGAATTTAACAGACCTTCTTTATACTCCGCCGAAATAAACCTATATACATAAAAAAACAGTAACAGGCCTTTGTGGCAACTTTGGCAAGAGTGGGCGGACCAAAGACATAATAATACATTTTTAACAAATAATGTTGTTGCATTTGAAATGGTATGTGAAATAAATATGCCGCCAGGTCGACGTAAATTAAAAAAAAAATTAGGACAAAAATACACATTATTACGCAAAAACGACTATAATGGTAAAGCAAACGTAACATGGAATTGACTGTGACGTAATTCAGGTTAAAAAGGACGTATGGAAAACGTTCATCATCAACACTTTAGTGACAGTTAAGGTGCATCGCATCTTATAAATAAGTTCAGAATTAGTATATCTTTTTTGTATTAATGTATCTGTTAATTTTGCATGCATTTAACTTTCAGCTAATAATCATTTTTGTTGTAAATTAGATCCTTTTACACTGAACTTCACCAATAAGAATTTTTTTAGCAAACTGATATAATAGATAATGCCGAAAAGCTAAAACTACAACTTTTAACCACGATTTGTTAGGTCATAAATACAATAACTAATTAAATAAATTCCAAAGTATTAGATCATAGGTATAAGAAAATGGTATACAGTCATAACAGTAAAGTTACTTTAGAAACCGCGCAAATTCTGAAAATGAATTACGGTTACTTATTCCACTATAATATTCTCACTACTAATTTGTCTAAAGGAAATGAAACAAGAAGATGAATATACTTATTCTTATACTCAGATTAGTAGAACATATGTACATGAGATACAGGGCATGGTTTCGATTTTGACAATACATCTGTACTGGATACCCAAACTAACTATAAAAAGAGATTAATATCAGAAATGATACACATACAACAGAATAAAAATTCAGTTAATAAAACAACCGATTTAGAGAATCTTAGTACTGCGTATTTCAATATAATTGATAAAAGCAAATAACTGTATCGGTATGCTAAAATTATTTGCAAGCGATTTATAATACATAAAAAAGGTAAAAAAATATTACTAATTTTTTCTCCAATAAGACGGGAGAATGTTTGGTATATTGCTATTCTCAAACAACCGTTGAAAGGGCTGGGTTGAATTGTAATTTTAATTAATTGTGGTGTTTCAGTTTATTGTTGTAACCTATGTCTGTGATTTTCCCTTTTTTTATCTATGTGTTGTTTGTGTATTTTTTACATGACTATGATTTACTATGAAAATCAAATCCTTAAAATGTTAGTAAATAGTTTTTAATTTTATTGTGCATTGTTTTTCAGATTAAAAACTAAATATTTAGTTATGTATTTATCGTAATTAATGTGTTTTTGTATGTAATAATTTCTAACATTTTCACTATTTCATGTTCAAATTTTTACAGTCAATATAGCATTTTTTTTACGTTACTATTTATTAAGTGGATGTCTTGTAAAGCTATTCTTTCAACGAAAACTGTTAATCTCAAACTTTACATTAGTACCGTCAAAACATTATTTATTCGATCTACTGAAGTTTTATTGTATTTACAATTTATTAATAAATATGTATTGAGGGAATATAAGATAATATAAGTAAGCCAAACTACTTTGTGTCGAATTCCAAGCAACATATCAGAAAAAACAAATGTATGAAGAATAAAATGGGGGATACAATTTATACGATATATTTTTAGGAGAAATATGTTAAAATGGCTAGTTTACATAAGAAGTTAAATGAATATATTAGCGTTTTTTAATATTTGAAATGATATACAGGAGCAGTTGAAAGAGGACATTTTGACTATAATAACAACGTAAAATTTTGTGTCTAAACTGTAAAACATATTCGTCAAGATGATATATTTGTGTCGGGCTTCCTTTAGAAAGAATTAACACCCAAATTTCTTCCTTCATCGCCTTTTCTAGGTAATCGCTGTTTCTTTTTTTCAGTTATTCAATTAGTTTATATTTTAGTCAACACTTAGTGTGAATTTCTTCAGAAAGGCCAGAGAGATAACTTGCATTATCCATAATAATTAATGATTTTAGACGTAAATTTGGAATTAATTTAATTTTAGAACCATGTTTCAATTTTTTTTCTATTCATGCTGTCGTGATAGCCCCCTTTTTTAGTCCCGCTTCGAAATATCAAGCTTGCATTTTTAATAATTTCATTCTCGTTGCCAGCATGAATGACGATATAACGGTGACTTGAAAAAGAAACTTCCATACATTTCTTTCTAACAAATCTCAAATTATCCAATTATTACCCTCTGTCGTCTATGAGAACTAGTAGAAGGAGTATCATCTTGCCAACTACGTCTGAAGGCTCATTTGCTGAGTATCCAGTTTCATCTAAAAATACTGGAGGTTCTTGCGATTCGATATTTGTTTTATAGTCAAGCAAAAATTTCATTCTCTTAATTTGAATGTCGGGTAATTCCATTAAATATTTTCCGTTACTAGTTTTCTTTCATCTGAATCGAATACTACGGCAGAAGAAAGGGAATAATTTTAAAAAACGCTGATATCTTCATTTAACTTCTAGTGTAAACTGGCCCTGGTAACGTATTTATTTTTAACATTGCATCCTTAATTTTAATTTAATAAATAAATCATCATAAAATCAAAAATTTTTGTTCTGTTTTCCGTTATTTTTTTCTGATATATTGCTAGAATATGTTTTGTCTGATTAAACTCCATATTTTTTAATGCGAGACAAATACCGGGGCTTTGTCCGGAAAGCGGTGCTAACCTACAACGCATTTATGTAGTATTTAGGATTCCAAAGTAATTCTTTAGAAATTACACTAAATCTAATTTTACTGATATGCCATCAGCTTATCATGTAAATAATACAGGAAAATATGAATAGAACGTGTACTCTAAATGCCTTTCGGTCACAACCATTTTACAAAGAACTGATAGAATCGCGTTCTAAGGTAATTGTTATCCTTGAATAAATTAATACTTGTCTTATTATCTGTCTGTGTCATCTAAATCTATCAAGCCTTAAAGCAATAATGTCACGAACGTTCAATAATTGGATGCCACCTGACGATTTCTAAAGGGAGGGAAGACACGTGCAATGAATCCGAAACTGGTTTTGTAGTTTCATACTTCTATCTAATTATAATACTTCAAATTTTTATTTAAGTAAAGTAGTTTTCACGAAAAGTGGTTCTGACTCAATGACTGCAATAAAATTACTTGGGTCGATGCCCTTGTGTAGGTAAGAGCTCCCCAATAGACAAACAAAAACAGTTGAGAGGACCGGATTGTAATAATTTCTAGGTAGAAAAAGATCTACATGATGTACAAAGGCACAATAACATTTACTGTTTATGTGTGTAGGATGCTCAAAAAAACATAAAGAACAAAAATAAATATATACGTTGAATTGCATGATTATTTTTGATGTTTGAATTATTTTTAAATTTAGAGAATTTTAAAGAAAGAAATTTGAAAGTCAAATAATTCTTCACCAAATATTAATAATTTATCACGGTCCCCTTTTGATACCCCTTCTGTACACTTAATAATCTAAAATTCTCTTGATAAATTCTCCAATTATTTGTTTTTAAATTTCTTCTCTTCAAGCAGAAAGTGGTAGCCCCTTAAAAATGGTGTTATATGAGATTCATTTTGTAAACAAAATTAAAAAATATATATTTCAAACATTTTTAAGAAATTTAGGTTCGTACCTATTTAAAATATTAAAAATACTTCTGAAAAATCTAGCACCAAGCGAAAATATTTCAAATGTTTGAGATATTAATGTCCAGCTTATTTTTATTAGCTAGCCCGAAGATAGTAATGCTTGAGTTACATGTAATATTTTTCTACAATCATGTTATTTTACAAAAAAAATGTATAATAACTTGCGACAATTTTTATCCAGGACGATAACATCGCCGGCCGCTTCGAGCGCCGCACAGCGGTCGATTTTCTACGAAATCATGGCACTAAATCAAAAGCCTCAAAAATAAGCTAGATACTCCTTAGTTTTTCGATACTGTTGGCCACGAAGGCATTTTTCTGGTAACAACAGTGATATAGAGATGAACTGGTATAATTATGCTACGAATTTAAGATGGCGGAACAAAATGCAACATACACGCATGTGACACAACGGCAAGGCGTTTGTTTTTTCTTTAGCATTGTGATTTCTGGCGTGTATGAACCGGTGATCTGTCGATTTGTCAGATATTTATTAGACATTTTCGCGAAAGTAATAGTAATTTTTCTACGATCGTTATTTACGATCAGTACACTTTATTTCACTATATCCTTTAACTTACTTCTTTATGAATAGTGTAAAATAAATTCAAAATCGTTAAACAAACTACCATTATTGTGTCATTATTTAACGATTCCGCGCTGTCGAAAGGTTGGCTTTGGATTCGTTTGTTTTTTACGTAAGAGTTAGTAAACGTCAAATCCAACCTGTTTTGATCGTGGAAAAAATATTGTGTATACCTATGTAACTTTCCTCATCGGATTTTCCGCCTAATAAAAAAGAGTGCATCTTAATGCACTTGTTACATACATTTTAAAAATATGGGTAACATTTTTGGTGCATATGGTGGAAAACCGTAAATATTGGCAAATAAATGTGTTTAAAAAGCAGTTGCGGTCTGGTGCACTTTCAAATGAGGTATACAAAATTCATATTGGTAATTTTAGTCACATTACTTCTGATCAAAAACGAAATGGTAGATAGTTAATAAAGCAAACCAAAGGTTTACAGTGTTTGCACACGACAATATTTACAAAAATTTTTAAAATATTTGAACAACTAATAACTGATCAAAACCTAAATAGGAAAAAGTCGATTTTTCCTATTTAGTGTTAGATTGTTATGGCCCATATGAAAAAGAAAAAAATGCAAAATATTGCAAAGAAGTCCTCGATTGATGGACATTTGATATAAGTACCAAGAAACTGCAAATAAATATCTTGATAATTGTGGCTCTTCGAGGATTCAGCTTTAGCAACTGCTCAAGCTGAAGTGAATTATTTTCATTTTTCCGAAAACTTAATTTAGTGCGTAGGCCACATGCAAAATAATATGTCAATAAAAAGACCTTATTATTATTATGAACACGTTCGAGGGTTCAGCTTTAACCACTGCTCAAGCTGTAGTGGGCCAACTTATTATTTTCATTTTTCTGAAAACTTAATTTTGTGCTTGGGCCACATGCAAAATAATATGTCAATAAAATGATCTTATTATTATTATGAACACGTTCGACATTTCCCCATAAATGTATTAATGACCTGTAAAACCAGTTAATCAATTGCGTATGGCGCTAATCACTACTAATTCACCTGTAGCCGTCAGGTGCCATCAGATAGTTGTCAGTTCGTGACGTTATCGCTTTTGAGGACATTAGATTTAGTATACGTCGACATATATATAGTAAGTTGTATATTGAGTATTCAGGAGCAACTATTGGTTGTATTGGGACGGTGGCACTATTTTTAAGTTAAATATAAAAGAAACTCTTCATAACCTTTCAGAATCGAAGTCTGATTTTTCCTACGTTTGCCAGAACTAGGCGCTGAGCTGCTATAAAAGTGAAAAAATAGAGTGTCGGGACGGTAAGCCTAAAATAAAGCCCCACCAACAAAGGTAATAAAAGTGAGAGGTGGTGGTGACTCACCCCGTATTAAGAAAAATCATTTTTGCAAAGAATGTTATTTTTATAACGTTATTCTTAGATTGCTAAGTAAGAAAAACACAACAATTTCTGTGATATATGCCAATCAAAAAACGGTGGCATCCATTACTCCTAAAACTATACGTAATGCGAAGCATTCGAACTTATAAATTGGAAGTTAGAAGATTTAGTTACCGCCTCAACCCTGAGATACGGCGGAACTTTAAATAAATCTATAAATCCAGACCGACGACGACTCGAAACCCCAAGATTAAGCAGGCTGCCACCCTCATTCCCGAAGAGGGCGGTCGGTAAGAAATTCGAACGGCTTTTGACAGCTCTGACCATCGACTATAACTCCCTGAAGAATACAGGCGAGTAGAGTGACCGCTTCAACCCCGAACTAATGGTTGAACAAGTTAATGTAAGAACAGTAGATTTCAAGAACCTTAACTTCAGACAGCTGCCACCTTTAAACCCCAAGAGGGCGGTTATAAATTCCAACGGCATTCGATAGCCCTAACGGTCAGTTACGACCCTTATAAAGAATGAAAGAGATACCGTCTCAAGCCCCACGAAGGGTTGAACAAGCTAGCGGCAGAATAATAGAATTCGATACTCCCAAACTATATGTCAAACTAAGGAAAAAGTAACTCTCCTTAACTTTTCACAATTGGAAGTGAATCGCTGAGCGCCCCAACCGTACTGTAGGGTTGAAGCCGACTAAGCGAAGTTGACAAGACAAGATGTTACCCGGCTTCAAGCGTAAACCAACTAACAGTAACACCGATTCTGCCACGGCGAATGGTTCCGCCGATTTGAAAGAAATCCTCAGAGCTGAGCAGGGAAATCAAACGAGCCTCCCTCACTGAGTTAGCAGATCTTATGAAGCGAGTTGGGACTTGAGCCAAACGTCCGATGATGAACACCTCCAGCGGCTTTTTGTCTGATCCCGCCTGTTTAAGAAAATACCCAATGTTAGCCTCCACGGAAACCAAATCTAATCCAAACTATGGAAAAATGAGGCGAGATGTGGAAATGACCTGTTTCCGCCCCTGAATACAGACATGGTAATCGAAAGAGTTCTTAACTTAGACATTACCTACAAAGTACCCAATACTATGCCTTACTCGGACGGAAGAATAACGAACTCAAATTGTCTCTGATAGCAATCTTGTGTAAAACTAATTATACAATATTTGCTGTTAAAATGTTGCCAAAACTTGTCAGTACTTTTTTAACGTGATTACTTCCTATCAATTTTAACCAATCACTGACAAGTCGTATTCGTATGTCAAATTTAATTTTGAAGTGGAAAAACTCTTCTGTCGTTTACGAACCCACACATTTGTATTTTTTTTAATTTTAAATGACAGCAGAGTAGATTAAAAGTGAAAACTCATAGCATTTCCCTTTTTTTTCAGGAAAAAAAGGAAAACCACAGTTTTATGCAATTTTGCCAAACTCACCTGATTTTCTGGAAATATATATCACAAGCTTTAATGGTGGTTTCATCGACGAACCTGGGCTACCCTAACGCTAACGAGATAGATCTTCCTAACAATATCTAAAAAAATCCTTGTTTTAATGTAGACCCGATATTCTGTGGGCGTGCTAACCAATCCTAAACTAACCAAAATAAAGAAACGTTATTTATATTCCGATATTTTAGAAACTTTTTAAACTAACATAGAGAAAGTATATGTCGCAGCCAGAACTGTATGTAGCACTCGTCAAATATATTACAAAATTAAACTGTTTGAAAATCTGCTTACAACATGTCAACACTGTCCACATGTCAGTGGAAACAGTTTCCTTTAGTAATCTTTTAAAGCATAAAACTTCCTCAAACTGCGGTTAACTTTAAATAAATAGGATCTGAAGAAGGGTAATAAAACAATCCTTCTTGGTGATTTATTTCTTAAAACAGTAGGAAATACTATTCACTTTTAATCAACTATATACACCATAAGCTATCATTTAAAATTAAAGAAAACTACAAATGAGTGGGTTCGTTAAGCACACAAGAACCTAAAAAATTACCAATTGCTCCAGACAATAACTACAAGCGAACTAAATTTAATACTCAAGGACTCCGGGACGAATATAAAAATATTCTTATATTAAATATTATTTATTAATTAAACTCAAGAAATAATCTTACCAAATATCTCCTGTTGGAATACTAAATATTAAGAAATTTTTTGAGCAAATAGCACTATCGCCCATGCTGTTTGTTAAACAAATTACTTAGAAACTCGTTTTTCCGAATTTTTCCAGAAAAATTAGATGCACTGGGGATATTACCCCAAAAACAAAACCAAAGATTTTTTCTAGACTAGATGCAAACAACACTAATGCAAAGTTCATGCTTAGGTTTTTTCCTTGGAATTTTCGCCTCTTATGATTAATTGAACAACTGAGTGTTAATATTTGTCAAGTCCCTATTTATAAATTAATGTAAATTTTAAAAATGTGAAATCGAAAGAGAATTTATAAATTTTGAAAATATTCCACTCACTGAATATATTATTAATATTACAACATTATTAACTCAAAAAGAGACCAAATTACAGTGAATATTTAGAAAAAAAAGGTGACAGTTGAGAAAACATAAATGATAACATTCTTCATCTCGATAAAAAGTCTCGTCTTGTAAAATTTACATGTAATAGATTTAGAACATAAATGTATTATTTACACTTTCCCAAAATAAATCAGTTTCTTTAAAGTAAGCTATTCAAAACATCATCTCATATGCTTTTATTTTTTTAATTCGTTTAAAATTTAAGGTTTTTTTTTTCGATTTTAATTGGAGTACTTTGATGAAGAACTCTAGTTTAGAGTTAGAGGTGAAACTAATTCCTACAAAAATGATTCCTGTTGTAGAAGAATATATTGTGCAAAATACGTTTTTTCGGTCCATCTCGACTGTCAAAAAAATTGAACCACAAAAAATTGCATGTAAATTATTTAGCAAGGTAGGAGCACACACTTTTTAAAAGACCTAATCGTTTTTACTTTTAAAAATATAAATCACTGTTATTAATCTTAATGGCTTCAAAGCCTTCATCACATAATAAAATCTTTTAAAAAGCAGTTTGATTATAAAAACATGTATGAGAGTTCTTATGTAATATTTTATCAATATATTTTATAATTCTATCATTGCATAACATGAATTATTCATGCAACGCAGTCATCTTTATCAAACTCGTCCCCGTTGTTTTGCAATGCTTTTCATAACGTTTTTACACATTATCGAACAGCGTAGTCCTGTGGCATGTACTTTTCGTACTGTTACATGAGTCCTCAATTTTAGGTACAGCTAGAGAATGTTCTTCCTATAGGTACAGGTGTTTCTAGCATACAGGGTATTCTAACGAGCACTAAACGGGGCATTATTTTTGTAAAAAATGAAGTAGTAGAATTTAAAAGTCTCACAAAAAAAAATTTAACCAAAAACAAAAAATCAACACTGCGAGTCTGATGTTCGAAATATTTCACAAACCGTAGAGATAAGTTTGCATATACACTCCACGCAATTTTTGATAGCTTGTTATTTTTAATAATAAACTTGTTTTACTATAATGTAAATTTCTAGAACCGTATCTTCCTAAAAAACAAACACTGAACTAAATCAAAAAGTAACTAATTCAATAATATATAAAACATTTTATTGGATGTTTGGTCCGTAGGCGTTAATTAGGTCACTTGGTTTGTAAGGACTCATTTTAAATTTTTGACATAATTTTTATTTTCTCAAATTTAAAAAATATTTAAATTCTCATAACTAGCACAGTCCTTAATCCATTAGATATATGTTTTTCTACAGAGACTGTAAATACAGTTCCAACAAACTATATAATTTTTTAAATATATATCATTAAACATTAAAAACGGCACCGTTAGTCCACTAAGACAATTGGATATTAAAAGTGTATCTGCTTCGCGGTTGAATTAATCTAAACAGATATGAATCAAGATTAGGTAGATCTTATTTTAACATGCATCACCAAGCTAATGACCGCAAGAAATTACGCTAAGACATATAATTTTCCTTATAATTTTTGTTGTAGCAGATTTTTATTACATTTGTAATTTCTTATCTGACAGTGCGACGAGCTGACACTAATGAAAATAGGTTGCACCTATAAAGTCAAATAAAATCTTATAAATCTTTCAGCTTTAAATTCCGGCCCGAACTAATTTTTTAAGCTTGGTAGAATACTTCCGCTAGCTCTATTTACAAGCATCCTAAAGAGAAAATATATTTCGCAAAGGCGACGAACTTGACACTTTAATACATTGGAGACTTGGAGCAAGCTAACCTCTAGGAAAATGTGGCATCTACGTAAACTAGATCGTAAATTTAAAGATCTTATTCATGAACGTACAATACAGACATGCACTCTTAACTTCTTATAAAGTGGAATGGTGCGAGTTACATGTCAAGAAAATTTTCGATACATTACTATAATACGAATTTGTTTTAACCATATGTATAGCTTTTCAATATTTTTTACAAGTGCAATGTATTTGAACTTTTAAGTTATATGATTAGGACGCAATATTTTTTTATTTATTAGCACTAGGTACTGTGGTTGCTTTAAGTGAAGACAGGGATAGTTTATTGATGCGGGATTTAAAGACTTGCAGATTGGGAGAAGAGAAAAAGGCATTTGCTGGACACTCTAGGAATAAGAAAGCAAACAGAGTGGGAGGAATGACTAAGAATGGCATAATGAATGATCATTCTAACAGAATCAATGGTAGTATCTGTAAAACAGAGACAGATCACCCATAATTCGACAATGCTCTAATGCTGCAAGTTTCCTTGTGATGTTTGAATCGTCAATCAGGCGAATAGATCTTCTGTGGACAAAGTCAAGGATATTAAGGATTCAAAGAGAGGCTGCTCCCATACATGTGCGAAGAATACTCAATGCAGGCTCTGATTTGCGAAGCGTAAAGGGTAAACAAGTTGGCAGAAAAACAGTATTTTCGAGTTCGAAAAAGAGAATCAAATTTCTTTGCGGCTGTTGTGTCAATTGCGGAAATGTGATCATGCCAGCGAAGACCTTTCTGAAAAGTGATACCGACTAGGCTAAAGAAATCTTTAGCTTCGAGCCATGACTCGTGTAAATTAAGAATGAACCACTATTTTCTTCTAACAGCCCTCAAAAATGTGTGATACTGTATTTTTAAGGGGTACCAAAGAAATAAGACAGCTGACTCTTGCTTAAAACTTTTGACAGCAAATATTTTAATATTTTTTGTTCCAAAGTTCCAGTCGTCAGAGAAAGAATATACAGGGTGTTTCACTTAAAACTCCAAAATGCTTTTTTCTTGAAAATTAACAGAAATATTAAAATTTTATAAAAAGAGAGTTTTATTTGATGGAGTAAAATATAATAATTTACCGCTAAAATCAAAGCGATCTCTTTGTCACTAGAGGTGACGCGACGCCAAGAAATTACTAAACAACTGCATGCACTTTAAAATCCTCAGATTTAAAAAATACGTTTATTTATAATATATTTCTGTTATATGCATCAACTTGATTACTGTACAATTAACTGATATATAGAGAGTGTCTCATTTAAATTCCAAACGTCGATTTCTCGTAAATTAACGGGGATATCAAAATTGTAATTATTAAAAGCTAAAACAAGAAGAAACAAAACAAATCTAAACACTTTAAGTCAAGATTTTAAATATACGTTTATTTTTAAAACTATTTTATCATTGGCGCCAAATTGCTGTATTGGTTTCTATCTTTTAGTAAAATAATGGTTTTGTTCCAATTAAATAATTGATTTGGAACTTATTTCGTTCTAAAAATTTTTTTTTATTTATATTATAAAATGATTTAAGACGTATTGTTATGTTCCAAAACAAATCATTAAAAAATTTACCTTATAAAAAAACGCTATATCTCAGAAACCAATAGAATAATCAATTTGGTGCAAGAAACGAAATAGAATATAAATAGACCTAAATTAAAAAATTTAGATCTCTAAGTTTCTACAAACGTACATTGCGATGGATGGCCTAAATGTAATCCCTAATAAGTGTAAAATATTGTAATATTGGGATTTTAGCGGAAATGAATTATTAACAACGTTCTACATACTTGACAATAATCATTCATCCCGTTGGTTTTTTACAGAAAGTATAATTAACATGCATATATGATAATATCCTTTTAGATTTTTAATTGCTCCGGATACCTGAACACCCTCCCGTAGAGTAGTAAAAGATGAGGACCTTTTTTTTTTAGTCAACAACATAAACTATGAGCTCGGAATTGAATAAGCCAATGAAATTCATTCTAACTAAGAGAAACAAATTAGTCTCGTGCAATTCCTTACTCGCATACTTGTCTGCAACACTCCTTATGTGAGTAGCTCCTATCTACAAATGTTGTCAATAGAACATACTTGGTATTGCACTATCAATATCAAAGCTTACAAATTAGTACAGTAATCACGTAGATTGATAAAAAAAATGAAATTGTATATGAAAATTGGAAATGAATTATTTTAATGATTTTTTAAGAATTTTTTTTATGTATTTCAGATTACATGGCAATTTTATTTACAGAAAATCTCGAACATTTAATCTTCAGTGTGCGCCAAACATTAGTAGAAAAATATAAAAGAAAAGATTTAAAAAATACACTTACCGCTCGTTAAAGAATATAAACTATTCTACGTTTAATCAGACAATAAAATATAAAGACCTAAATTCTGTAAATTTGTTCTTGAAAATATTCGAAATAAATCGAAATGTTTAATATGAAATTGGCCGTACTGATAAAGGCAATTATTTTACAAGTGGGTTATTCAATAGAAACATTTGTCATTTCTGACCACCCGCTATCGCTAATCCATATTACATTAAAATCATAAATCACCAAAACCCCAGCATCACCGGTCAGTTAATCATTTATTTTCCGAACAGGGGCTGACTGGAACTACTAAGTATTATATCGTTCACATTGGTTCTTGTAGAAATTGAAACAATTGTAGCCTTTTTGGACTATGTTAAGTTAATTTCAGCAAACAGCGTACGTCTCGGCATGGATCTATATCATCCTCAAATCTGAAAGGGATCTTTGGTCATAAAACTACATCAAGTGGCATATGTGAGATAATCGAAAGCAAACATAATATGAATCTGTTTTGTACAGCAGAATTCCTTCAAATAGGATTTTAGTCCTTAAAATTGTTTTTACGGATATATTTCTATGAAAATTGACAATATATGTTCTTCTTGCTTCACTGGCGTTTTGGCGTGACACTTATAATACAGCGTCACAATCTGTACTTTTTCATTTAATGAATATCTCGTTATGGCAAACTAATATAATATTACCGAACATTAACAAGACAAGAAGGAGCATTCGAAGCTCCTCCCCTTGATATGCCTATCTCACTCGAATATCGGATGCTATGCTTTTTCGAGCCCTCGAAGTCGCTGCCGAGCGAGATGCATAAACCGGTTATCCGTCGTATAATAAAGTATTAAAATATACCACCAAACATTAATATATTTCAATTGTCTTTATATTTGCCGGCGCGCGGCGTGAAACTAATTTTTTTTTTTTAATTAAAATAAGCATTTACCAATTTACTTAGTATTTTGTGTTTGGTAAATGGCTCGAAAATTACGATTAACTCCGATTTATCTTTATGGGAAACTTTAAAACGCAAAAATTATTCATTTTAACAAGAAACCTTAAGGGAGAACTGCACGCAAAAAGTGAAAAACCAGCGACAAGGTCTAGTCGAGTTGAACGTAAGATGAAAAGGTACCTACGCATTAAAAAAAACTTCCTGCATGTCCGACCTCAAAAAAATGTGTTATGTACAGGTAATTTAAATTACATTTCGGTTAAAAATGGGTTCAAAAGGGTTCACGCGCTGCAGAAATACAAAGACATGAGTACGATTTACCATTTCAAGAGCCATTTTGTCGGAAAAAAAAATTATATGCGAAGGCTGGTGCGCCAAAAAGTGGTCAAAAAACGGTCGAAAATGGACAAATCTACTTTTATTTTATAACTCTAGATTTGATTTTTTCATAAAAATTCGTCTTTAGCGCCCAACTATACATATTTCCCTATTCAAATCACATTGAAGCTAATACATATCTCTTATAGTTTTAACATAATATTGCAGCGGCGAAAGGCTTGCAAATGATCCATATTACTCGTGCAGTTCCCCCTTAATCAGGATTGCCTCGAATTTTTTTTTGTCTTGATGAGAAATTGTGGCAGAAGTTCAAGAAATCCAACCCCAATAGAATTTTGTAAGCCATTCAAGAAATTATTTACATAAAAATATCTTAATGAGGTTGAAGGTGCAAAATGTATCCAAGATATTAATAAAGTTTTGGTTAATGTAACTCCTGATGTAATCGAAGAATATAAAAATATCTATGTACAATGACAAAAATAGTTCTTTAAAAGTGTTTGCATGCGACTATATAAATCTTTCAAGTACGGACGGCAATGCTATAGTGTTTACATTACTGCCTATCTATTAAAAAATTGGTAAAATTTCTTTAGCCGGAACTTCCCTCGTTATGAATCTTTTCTTTTATTAGGAATAGTGAAGAGTGGCCCAATTTAGTTTAGTAAAATAGTCATTACTATCTTTTAAACATTTTTATTGGGTGCCATTTTTTTCATCATATTGAATTCCTATCAATATTTTACCAGTTTCTACCTATGCCACATTTGATTTTTGGGCATAATTAAAACTATATTCAGTAAGTACTTTTTACATTGACATACACCGGTATTTTGTTACGTCATGTTGAATTCTGCCAGTTTATACTGAGGTTTATCCCTATATTACATTTAATTTGTCTATAAAATTTAATGTCCATTGAATTTTAACAAAATTATTGGCCGCCACTTTGTCGCACCATCTTGAATTCGTGCCACAACTTTACCAGTTTATCTGTACATCACATTTATTGCTTGCACAAAATTTGAAATTAATCTAATAAGTAGTTTTTTTCAGGCCGATTTTTTAAATATTTTATTAGGCCACCATTTTGTTTTGCTATCTTTTATTCATACCAAAATGTTACCAATTTATTCGTAACACTTGATTTTTGTGCAAAATTTGAGGAAATTGGATAATTAGTTTTTTAGTATTAGTTTTTTAACGTTTCCTCTAGTCCGCCATCTTGTTCCGGCATATTGGATTTTTAACAAAATATTACCAGGTCATTCCCATATGACTCTTAATTTTTGGCATCTAGGGACGCTAAAACCTGAAAATATGTAAAACCTGAGAAGGTGATTTTTTCACGATTACAAATATTTTATTTGGCCCCTGTTTTGTTCCGCCATCTTGAATTAGTACCACAGGTTTACTAGTTTATCTCTATACCACAATTAGTTTTTTAGGCTGAATTTTTAAATACTTTATTAAGCCGCCATTTTCTACCGCTATCTTGGATTAAAATTTTCAACAATTAATTTCATTTTTAACTTAATTTTTACAAACAGTACTTTTTATAATTGCATTAAGATCTATTAATTAAACAACTTGACGTTTTCTCCGTTTTTCTTTTAATACATATAAAGCAAAATAAGTTACAATAAAAATTATGGACAGATATTTTTAAATTCGTTTTTAAATCAATCTCGTAAAAGCATGGGCACCTGCACAGCTGTATGCATTTCTCGGATTCGTCGGCCCGTTTTTGTAAGCACAACATGAAAGTTCCGACGGGCTGTGCCCCTTCTTGTCTTGTGAATGTTCGGTGATAATATCTACTAATACGTCAAAATTACAATGATTTTTGGTAAGGTGATCACCTGCATCACCTGTATTTCATATGAATATATTCAATTAAATAGGTAGCAAAATAATTTTTTTTTGTTTGACTAGCATCATAAGATAGCTTATCAGAAACTAAGATAGGAATGTGAACGTTATTTTGCTCTAGGTCCCACCGTCCAGGTGCTAAGACGGCTCAAAGAAGCAAAAGTGTCAATTTTCAAACGTCAATAAATCAAAAACAGTTGAAGATAGATATAGTACCCTTATTAAAAAATACTTAGAATTGACCATAGAATCTAAAAATGTATATATATATATAATATATAGGGTGTTCCGTTTAAAAAACGCAACATCCTTGACGTAAGTCTTTTGTTTCTCATTCAAATGGTTGTTTTGTTACGATTTTCGAATTCTCCCAGCTAAAATACATCGATTGGCTATTTTAAATTTCTTGATAAATACGGGGAAAGTAAAAAAAATCCGTTTTTCCTCCTCAATGCAAGACCCTGTACATTTTTTCAAAAATTACGAGTTTAAAATAGAAACAGAACAGTTTAGGTATTATGACCGAATAATTTTGACATTGTATCTATTCAGCTACACCAAGATTTAATATTTTATCGGATTAACCGATACAACAACTGATAGCTGGTACTCGCCTATAAAGGCGTTTGCATATTAAGTACTTTATATATTACATATAATGTAAGATACAATATCTTACAAGCAACATTAGTATTACACATTGCGCAATAGCAATAATGCCTTGAAACCTAACATCACGATTGAAAGAACACCCGGATGAAAAAAACTAAATAGGATTTTTAGATATTTTATTTTAATATGGTTACATTTTCAGATAAGTTAATTTTTGTTTATTTGTTTAAATAATAAACAAATAAGTATAATATAAACAGGTAAACATTAAACCTTTTGTTTATTTTAATCCTCCATATAAATCCCGGGATTTATAAAATAAGTATAAGTACCTTTATTTAAGAATGAAGGATAACTTGAAGTTTGATACGAAAATAATAGCTTGATTTATATATAAACTAATCCTAAGCTACATAGCATTAATGCCTTACATATATTATTGTTTATCCAAAATAACGTGTTCAAACTTCTTAATTTTAAGCAATATACTTTTAATTACCGTTATAATAAGTAATTTCAGTAATTCACAGTAAGTAATATATTGTGGTATGCAAATATTAACAATGTAGCCATATGATGATACAACAATTGACCTCTAGAGCATGTGCACATAGATGCCTCAATATTTTTTATTTAATTCGAAACTAACCTAAAATCGAAGTGAATAAGCTGAATTTGATAAATAAAAATACCAACGATAGGATTCGGATTCGTGATTGGAAAAAAATGATTCGAATTATTTGACTCGGATACTTTTTTGTTATCAAAATGATTCGCGATTCGGACCGGGGCGGGATCGAATCCTTTACCAGGATTCGAGTTGGTGATTGAATCCTTTTGAGGATGGTTCGTTCCAGCTCTGCTGTTTAGTATTATTTGGTCAAACATCTAAAAAATCGGTAAGTTGGCTTTACCCGAAACATTTCTCGGTTTCCGTTATTACTTCCCTTATAAAAGGGAAGTATTCTTTTAGTAATGTGTACGTGATAGAACATATACTAATTATAGTTCGAGCGACGGCGACAGAATGACATAAGTCATACACAGACGAAAGTGTAAAAAGTTGCTTTTTAAGCAGACAAACAAAAATGGCTCTAATTAAAATGCTGTTATCGGTTATGAATCTTAATATATGATATTTACCTGTCAGGTGGAACGACACTAACATGATTCATAAGATACATAAAAAATATTTATTTAGTTAGGGTGCTACTTCAGTAATAAAAGTTTGGTAGGACAAGAGTCCTACTGTTTCAAATTTATCAGAAAAAAGTTTAAAACATTGCATAGAAACACGAATGATTTTTAAATGATAGCTAATTGTATAACGATAATAAAAACCAAGGTAGCGCACAAGACCTACTGTTTTGTTAATCTGTCATTTAAAAAATTTAATTCGTATCTGATGACTCATTTTTATGTTTTTGTTTTGACTATTGGATCGGTGTTTATCTTATGACCTATGTTAGTGAATATCACATATTTGAATTCTTAAAAAGTAACCGCAATTTTTATTAGTGCCGTATATCTAAAAATATAAGTTGTATTTAATCGACGTTTTAGAGTCCCTAGAATACGCAAAATATAAAAATCAGTAAATTTCCTTTACCCGGAACTTTAATTGGGCGCTATTTTGTTCCACCATATTGGATTCGCACCAATATTTTGCCTGCCACGCTTGATTTTTGGGTATAATTTATAATAAGATAGTTTTAACACTGATTCTTTAAATAGCAATTTTGTTCCGTCATGTTGAATTCGTACCAGTTTATCTCTGTATCATATTTTCTGCAAAATTTGAAATCAAAAATTTTTTTCCAGTTCATTACCATGTAACATATACAAAATATGTGCAACCAGTCGATATAAAAAATAGTGGGCATCAAAAATTAATAGCCCAGATATAGACTGTTGTTTTGACATATACATAAAAATTTCCTATATATTACTCTGGGGGCAATACCGTTTTAAACTATAAAAGTGATCCTATTCACCCCATTCTACTGTAGTTTTTTCAAGCTGAATTTTTAAATATTTTATTAGCCTTAGACATATGAATCAGCCCCCAAAAAACGATCTTTTGCTTTAAAGCGGTTAGTTAGAAATAAACTGTAAAATCTAGGAAGGCAATTTTGTCATAATTCTTTCCCTCTCATGAGGGAAGTAAAAACGTATCTGATTCCTGATTCTATGGATAATAAACATTAAATGTCTAGAGTAAAAATAAAGAAAATATAAACTCAACAGTTGAAAGAAAATACTCACCTATATTATATTTCAAAACGTACCATTAATTTACACACCACCAAATTATAATGATTACTAATAAATCTAAACAGAAACCAAGGTAACTCCACAGTAGAGTCAAAGATTAATTATATTAGCTTGAAAAACGAGACACAAATCTTAACAAACATAGATCTAGGAAGTCCGTGAATTTAAATTTGGCCTAGTTTTTGCATATATTCCATTTATAAACGGAGGTGTTTATTACAATCCCAATTGTCTATAGTTATTTTTGTTTTATTAAAATTGAAATTATGGATTCTGGAAATGGTGCATAGCTTGTCCAGATAAGTTCAATTTAGCTTCTATTTTGAACTTGATACTTGAGAAAAATTATTTTCTTTCAGGAGAACATAATTATTTATTCTCAAACCTTTCTGAAAAGTCCAATATATGTAACTTTGAAATAGGTTTTGGTATTTATTGCTTTAGAATTCTATTTCAACTGGTTAATTTTGTGTTAGTTCAAGAGTGGTCTGCTTTAGTTTAATAATTCTTCGATCTAAGGAATGAAGGCGACCGTCAGTTCTATTAAGCTGTAGACTCTCACGGTGGTGTTAAATATTTGTAGAACACTATCCACCTAGTGCTTTGCAAACTTTAACAGAAAATTATCCACATGAAGAAAAGAAACAGTATCTGGAAATCTAATCCATGGGTGTTACACATAACTGGATTAAAAATTTGATCATCATAAGAAATGCTGCTAGTTTTTTGATTATTTCCCAAAATGTATCTCTATCAACATCAGTGGAATTGGATATGTCATTGCAATGGAAACTTAATGAAACTAGAAAAAAACTGGGAGAAGAATCACATCTCAAATGTTTTCTACGTATTGTCTCCGTTGCCATACATTATACGATATTTATGTCGACTGAGGGGTGTCCATAGGGCAGTAAAACATACTTTTATACATTCTTCATGGCTAGGCCTTCAATATAGGAAATTCCATGATGGTATCCTATGTCAACACCTTGGAAAACACGATAACAAAGAGTAGATATATGATATGTAAATAAAATGGGTTTAGAATCTCGATAAGAACACAAACATAAAATATTATACGAGGTATTCCATTAAGACTTTTATCGTTATTGTGGATCAAAAGATCTGACAACAACGCAGTTTTAAAAATATTTTGTGAACATTCTTATGTATCTAATAATAGATTATTGGATGCATTTGAGAGTATAGAAATAGTTAAATGTGGTAAGAAAGCACTAAATAAAGACAGAGGGCCTATTCCCTATAGTCCCCTCTATTGTTTACTTGACAACGGTGTACTCGGGTTAGAATAAGTTACTTTAGTTTATATCATCTGCTGATGATGCTAACTTGATTAACGAAACGCGCGTCCAGAACGTAATAAGTTGTGGTGTAGTGTGGTTAGAACTCTTGTATTTCGATCTATCTTCCACTACAAGTCCCAGTGTTAGAACTTAACCATTTTTTTATATGCAAAATTACTTCTTGCTTGTTTATACGTGAAATTTCGAATGCCAAAGCCTGTATATTTCCTTAATTATTTTATAACCGTCGCAAATAATTAAAATAATTCACCCACATTTTGAAAATAATAAAAAAGTCCTTGACCAACCATTTAAAAAAATATATTGCAGTTAAAAAAGTGTATGAATTTTGAAATCCAGCCAAAACAAACGTTCAGCTCTAGAAATATAATATATTTTTAAATAATGTAAATAAAAAACTCTAAAGAAATATTTTACATCTTGCATCTTGCACTATGTTTGTTACTCTACGAACAAATGTTTAATCCAAAATGTAAATTCTGCAAGATCGGCCGAAAAAATGTATATATCGGTAGATGTATATCAATTTTATACGCAATGATCCATACAGAACTTTCATTTATATTTTGGCACGTAGCTAGAGCTTTAACTATAGAAAATACAAAAAAAACCTTTAAATACAGAAATTGTAGCATTTTGCTTTATTATTATTTAATAATATTTTGTATATTGTAATATCAAAGCAGAAAGTTACTGGCACTTGACTGATTTTTAGAGACATCTTCTGAGCTTAGTTTTAAAAACAGAATTTGCTGGCCATCGAACGTGTAAGTTATCGATTTAGCGTCGTTTTTGCTTAATTTTAGTTCACTCAACTAAAAGAAAGGTACAAAAAGAAGATAGCATAGTAAAAGTCCCTGTACATACATGCATACAAATAAAACATTTCACTGATTATTGCAAAATAAAAAGGAAAAACCAAAATAGCATATTTTGTAGAAACAGGTAATTGGTAATTAGGTATGGTGGAATTATGTAATAAACATTTAGTTAAAAAGAAACTGTAATGAATGAACTATATTTTCGAAAAAATATATTTTTCCGAGAATCGTTCCGAAATGTTGACATTTTTGATAAAAAAATTTTTAAAGAAAAAGTCAATATTTTCTTGAAACTAGTCATTGCCAGGCAACAGAAAATATAACTGTTAGGAAATATTTATTTTTATACTGTAAGGAAATATATCTTTACAGTTATTTGTATACCAAAAAATGTAAAGTTTGACAATTCAATAGAGCTTTATTTCCATAGTTTACAAAACAAATATTTTATAGTATCCTTTATGTGAATAAAATAATAATGCTTATTTCAAAATTTTAACAAGTTGTTTGTAGTAATTTATGTGCTTTCAACAATTTTCGATTTTCGGAAAAATAGATTGTACACTTCTTAGGAATAGCCACATTCCCGCATTCCGTAATGCCTGTCCCAAGGAATTTTTAGCCTTTCCTACTAGTTAGATTTCTCAAACTTTTGAACTTTTGTTTTTCTTTTTGTCTTAAAAGAGAAGAATTTTAATATGCATTAATTTAGTGACAAAACCTAACAAAATTCGAAGTAAGCAATGATCATTTTTATTACGTTAAAACAAAAAATAAGATAATTTTACACAGGAAAAGAGCATTTATAAATATTTTTTATCCCCGTTTCATATGTCCTGCGTCGCGATACCAGCACGTGTATTATATGCCTCACGTGGGAATCTCTGGAGCTTCGCTTTCCAACGATTCGCGGTCATAGATGCCGCCGGCGGCAGCCCCGGTAGCCCAGCGGGACTGTAGAGAAACGCGGGTGGCATCTCTATTGATTTTTGCGGCCCGCGATGGGCTGGAAAATCTCCCCGAGTTTTCGAAAGGGACAGACCGCACGGAAAAGAAGTTACACTGAGTGTGCACTTCAGAGCTTTCTGACTTAAAAATATTTAAGTCATTTATTAGTCATTTTTTAAAAACTGACTTAAGTTTTAAGCCATTTTAGAAATGACTTATAATTTTTTTTTACTTATAACATTTTCTCAGAGACTTATGACAGGGCAAAAAAAAAACATTAGCCTTTTAAAAATTAATTTAAATTAAGATAGAATTCTGGGCCTTATGAAATAATTACGACCCTCTTTTTAGGTGCCTACTGGGTCTAGCGCATACAGCAGTACGTATCTGTATCTGTCGACTTGTTAGTTATTTGTTAGAACTCTTCGCGAAAGTAACAAAATATTAGATCACACATTTTGCTCTATCTATCTATAATAATAATAATACAATTATAATATAATATTAATGTTATTCGACATTATAATAGAAACAATAAAAAAATGGTCATTTTGACTTAACAAAATATCTTAACACTGGAACCTGTGGTGGAAGATCAAAATACAAGAATTCTAACCACACTACACCACAACTTGTTACGTTCTAGACGCACGTTTCGCTAACCAAGTTAGCATCATCAGCAGATGATATAAACTGTCAGTTTACATCATCTGCTAACGCATTTCATTGCAAATTATTGTTTTAGGTTGCAGGGTACAATTTTTTTATTGCAACACAAGTTACAATAATAAATGGTCTCTTGTACGAATAATATATTTCGTTTGCCAAATAGAGGTTTTCCTACCATTCTTTAATATCCCTAAATATTTTCTATGTGTTCATGTTAATCAATACAATAGAGAAAAATGTTGTTACACTAAGGCCCAATCTGCTTTTGACCGTCAATGAGTTCAAGCTATTGGTGCCACCTTGAAATTTGGGAAATCTCAAAAAATCAAGAACAAGAAGTTATCTAGTCTTACTGGCAATACAGAACAAGAACTCTCTATAACCTTAACACACTTTGTAAACTAAATAAAATAATGGGAACCACATAATGCAGTTTGTCTTTATCCGACCACGGGTGTTTGCCAGGATGGACAAGAAATTTGCTGTGGCTCGAGGCATAATACGCACTTGGTCGCTTCCATAGTTTAACTTGGTAATGCGGGAATTAGAATTTGGGAACGCGCAAATGAAATGTGTACAAGCTCATCCAAATAAATATTTTCAGTGACAATGTATTATTTTATATTTTGAAATATATAGTATTATTTATAGTTAAATGATGCATTCAATCATTTAAGCAAGAATCCAATAAGGATGTCATGCAATAAGTAAAAAATCCTCAATTATCTTCCGTAGCATTATCCAATTCAGTAAGAAGAAAACATCTTATATGGAAGCCGTAAAAACTGAATTGATACATTTTTCACACCCTTCCCGCAATTTCAAAATTGGATCACCCAGGTGTTTAACTTTCTTAGTTTCTGCAGCGAAATAACAAGCTCAGAAAGATGTTTTAAACTAAACTACATTGAATGTGTTTTATTAGGCACTCTCAAAAAAGAATTTTATAAACAGAAAAATAAATAACATAAGAAAAACAAACAATATGAAACTAAGGAAGTTTAAACAAAAACTATATTCATTTTTTGCCTAAACATATCAAAAATCTGGAAAGTATAAAAAAATATGTTGAAAAAACATTTTGGAAAATTCTAATTAAGCATAGTCAGGCCGAGCGTAGAGTCTATCTGACTATGAAGCCCTAGACCCGAGCTTATTAAATACATCTTTTACAACACAAAATATGCAAATAAATATATATGCTAGCTGTATTGCATGATATGAAGATTGAATATTTTTTATGCTTAAAGATTTACATTAAGAATAAAAAGGCTGATCCAAATGAAACAAAAATTACATAAAAATTAAAAAAATCAATATATAGCTATAAAACAGTACCGTGACTGACTAAGTGACAGACAACGCACTACCTAAACCGGTGGACCTAGAGTTTTGAAATTTGGAGAAAATATTGCTAGTACCCTATGAGTGCACTAAGGGGCGATATTAGAAAATGTCATCCGTAAAGAGGTGGTAAAGTTTGTATGAAGAAAAAAAATTAAGTTGCGATGATGACACTTTGAAAATATAGTCCTCAAAAGAAATAAAACAGAGGGAGTAGTTGGCGCTGTTGATGTATTATTTAATTCATGCCGCGTAGCTGCTGCAATTATGTTCCATGTTCCATTTCTGATTAGGGAGTTAATAGTGTCCAGTGTTTTATCGGCAAAAAAACTGGATAAGGCATCGCATATAACAATCTAATTTTGTATATTAGGAGTGTAGTGTCGGTTGAAACCCATAATGGTTTTGAAAGAAAAGATCGTTATCCAAAGATCTTAAATAATCAAGTTTCAATCAAACAATCAAGAACAGACATATCAAGGTTTCATCATGGTTCTTGGGATTAGACCGTGTCAAATTAGAATTACTATCTGATGTTTCGCCTTCTATTGCACGAGACATCTTCAGGAATCTGTACTCCACGAGATAT
Source organism: Kuschelorhynchus macadamiae (assembly GCA_030620095.1). NCBI lineage: Eukaryota > Metazoa > Arthropoda > Insecta > Coleoptera > Curculionidae > Kuschelorhynchus > Kuschelorhynchus macadamiae. The sequence goes on along the minus strand of JAUTXW010004442.1, from coordinate 30,437 downwards.
GAACACTGAATCTCGTGGAATACAGATCCCTGAAGATGCCTCGTGCAATCGAAGGCGAAACGTCAAATAGTACTTCCAATTTGACACGGTCTAATCCCAAGAACCATAATTTCTTAGAACCCTTAGATATTTTTAATAAAAAAACTAAAAAATTAAAGACACGCACGTAAAAAAGTGTCATCGCATTCAATCAAAAAATTAGAGTAATAAACCTAGTATGATTCTCGTTACATTTTTCAGTGATGTGGAACTCAAAGCAGGGATAAAACCTGGTAGTCGTCTAAAATCCACAAATATGCAAATAAAAGAAGACTTAACAAAACATCGTTTACTTATAATATCCACCAAGATTCAAAAATTTGTGTATAAAAATGCGTGGTGCCTAAAGGGGACCGTTTATGTGAAATGTAATAATACTAATGATACGATGTATATACATTTTTCTTTTCTTTTTTATGACACTTTAACCTATAACTGTACATACACAAAACAGAGACAAATGGATTTTGATAGATATGTTTATCCTATTTATCCTTTAGATAAAAAATTAAATCCTGTTGTGATTGTTTCGGTTTTTTCAATTTGAGTTCTGATTTATGTTTAAATAAATATTTTTAATAATACTGCTGGCTTTATATATATATATATATATATATATATATATATATATATATATATATATATATATATGTATATATATGTATATATATATATATATATATATATATATATATACAGTAGTGAACGGATGTACACCCGGAATGAAAACACATTGTATTTTTCCATCCGTGAAGGAGTAAAAATCAACACATATATATATATATATATATATATATATTTTGTATGTAGATATATATATGTATATATATATATATATATATATATATATATATATATATATATATATATATATATATATATATATATATATATATATATATATATATATATATATATATATATATATATATATATATATATATATATATATATATATATATATATATATATATATATATATATATATATATATATATATATATATATATATATATATATATATATATATATATATATATATATATATATATATATATATATATATATATATATATATATATATATATATATATATATATATATATATATATATATATATATATATATATATATATATATATATATATATATATATATATATATATATATATATATATATATATATATATATATATATATATATATATATATATATATATATATATATATATATATATCCCTAGAATCATTCCTGCCCCAAATGGCCCCGCCAAAATTTGTTTTCTGTCTACGTCCCTGCTAGAGCTGCACTAATGAAGGATTTTACAAAATTCCATCCATAAAGAGGTGAAAAGGAGTGGTAATATACAGATTTTTAAAAAATAGTCACTTAGAAGAAAAAACACTTCAAAAGATTTTTTTGTCATTTTAATAAGAAAATCCAAAAGTATACCCAACTTTCTAAAACTGAAAAATAATTTTTAAAAATTAAAAAGCTATGTTACAAAAATTAAAAACCCATTAAAAAAATATCGGAAAGTGTATATTTTTACAATGAACATTTTTAAGACAGAAAGGAATGAAATATCGAAAAACACTTACTTTCGGTGGCGGCTATTCGGCGGAAGTAGGGGAAGGCCTCTTCCTCAAAAAAAGCCTGGTAAATTCTTTTTAACACGCTTTAAAAATCAGTACATTATACTAATTTTCAATATTAAATTTAATTCATTTCATTAAAAATTATCAACAATTGCAATGTTAAATTTAATGCATTCGTAGTTTTGCTGCTGGCCGCTCATCAGAAACCTAGAGGCAAACACAAAACGAAATGATATGCTTATTATTAAAACCAGTATGTGCGCCCACCGTACCGGCAGCAAACTCGTTTGTGTCGATCCTCCAACGGAAGAGCCACGTGCGAGCTCCGTAAAAATCTTCCAGCGAGAAACGAAAACAATGCCTAAAAATAATGCGTTGCTGTTTCCGTTCGTATTGTACGTAAAGTAGATCTCGGGGATCGCGCCTTATTCAGTATTTTATCGGCGGTCTTTTTTATTGTTTGAAGCAGTGGCGCGTGTGTGTGGTTGAAAATGAATTTAACCTTTTAATTACTGGTCGACAAACAATTGTGCTGACAATTAGTGCTAAAAACGACATTAAAAATTCTGGTAAATCCGATAATATTCTTGGTTGTCTGAATTTAAGTGGCAGTGTAGCAGTGGATATTTGCATATTGATTCTCTTTTTGTTATTCAGAACAAAGTTGCAAAGTGACTTAAATACATATATTAAAAATAAGTTTCACGTAACTAAATATTTTAATCAATTAAATAACTACAGGGAGCAGTTTGAATAAAAAAGTTTGCTGTTCACTGATAACTACAAAAGTCTAAAAGGGCCACAAAAATATTTTTGCTTATGACCTCAGAATTTATGAATTCAACGAGGCATCAACAAGAGATAGACCGACAAGCGTTCGACTTCCCAAAATCAACAATGATCACAATTAATATTTCATGAGAAGATTTAAGAATTTTTCATAAGAGATAATATGTTAGAGAGAAACGGAAAACTAGAATCTTGCTGAATCCACGAAGGACAATTTTAAATACTCTAAATATATGAGTGCATTACATCATTAGTTTTGGGAAATCAAAGGCTTATTAAAAATTAAATAAAAAATCCAGGTCTGTATTTTAAAAATTCAGTTAGTGTTGAGACCTCAAAGACGAAAGGTAGGATTTTAAATATGAGTGCACCATCTTGTAGAGGAAGAAAAGTGGCTATAAAGATGTAATATTTATTTTGCAATATATCTTTGGAAGTAGTAGGAATAACATATATATTATATATACAGCGTGTCCTGAAAAGTTCTTAACAAATGGAAACTTTTTTATTTTTCATTTTATGAAAAATGTTACTCTTCATAAAAAGTTCTGCTTCCTCCAAAAATATTATTGGAATTATAAAACTTAAAAAATATGGTACAGGGTTGCCAAAAATTAAAATTGCCTGAAAAGTAAACTACCCATAAGTTTGATTTTAGGGCAAAATGCCATAAAAGAATTATTCTGAGAATTCCGAGGTGAGATAAAATATTAAATTTCATAAAGAAATTCGAAAGTACTTTTCTAGTAGCAGAAAATGTAATGTTTTGCCCTTACGCTAATTACTAAAAAAACTGAGTAGGCTGAAAAAAAATTGAACATGCTGTTATTACAGAAACATAATCTCGTATTTTACTGACAGTAGGTAATTGATGTGTTTGGTTATTTTATTACATCGAAAATTTTTCTGTTATTTTCATCATTGTAGTTAAATTAACAAAACAGGAAAAAATTGAAATTGTGTTAATTTTTGGAGATCATTATAAAACATGTCGTAAAGCGGCTGAAATTTTTAATAATAGACATCGAGATAAACAAATAAGCTATGTTACTGCTGCAAATGTCATGACCAAGTTTAAATCCATTGAATATGCAAATTCAATATATTTCCATTTAAAAGAAAACACAAAACCTGGTCTACTACCGAAGAAAATCAAACGCTTTGCAAACGGTCGTTGAAAATTCTAAAGCTTCGGTGAGGAAAATATCAAAATCATTTCCGGGTAACGTAACAAAGTCAACAATCAGTACGATTTTACGAGCAAATAAATTCTATCCTTACAAACCTAGATATATCCATAGACTGGTGGTTCCAAGGAGAAGGCTTTTTCAAATCGTTGGATAGGAAGATATTGTGCAATCCCGTGGCTATCCAGGTCTCCTAATCTAACCCCGTTGGACTTTTTCCTTTGGGGATTGTTAAAAGAAAAGGTTTATCTTCACAGGCCATACCAAAATGCCGATCATCTGGAAACACTCATCAGGCAGTGTGTACAAGAAATTAAGCCAGCTATGGTAAGAGCGGCAATAGCAGAGTTCAGTAGCAGAACCATTCCGCGCTCAAGCAGAAGCAGAATTTGTTCATCGTTCATTCTTAGTTGATTTTTTACACGATATTGTTAAATAAAACTTTTTATTTACCCCGTATATTGCATTCATATTTGAATTGCTTTATGAAATTTAGTATTTTATCGCACCTCGGAATAATTCTCTTATGGTATTATGCTCTAAAACTAAACTTATGGGTAGTTTTCGCTTCAGGCAATTTTAGAATTTTTGGCAACCCTGTACAATATATTTTAAGTTTTATAATTCCAATAATATTTTCGGAGGAAACAGAACTTTTTATAAAGAGTAACATTTTTCATAAAATGAAAAATAAAAAAGTTTTCCACTTGTTAAGAACTTTGCAGGACACGCTGTATATATATATATATATATTAATCATACTGGCTGTTATCTAAGGAAGTAAAAATAAAACATCCCTTCCATATTACAATCATATATTTATAAAGAATATATGGCGTGTTTACCATTTTCCCAATGAGCTAAAATTGAAGCAAGGATGGTGAAAGGGAAATATGAATTTGCCATAAGTCTGTCCTTTATGTTGAGCAAGATCTTTCTGCGCATGCTTATAATACATGATTTTTATTGGATACCGGATCGACGCCAACGCTAAGACTATCGATCGAATAAAATTGTGATATCTTTGTGTGATTATTAATACTATTTAAACGTTGTTTTTAGTATAGAAAGTGCTTTGAGTTTATAAACTATTTTTTTTGTATAAGTGCTCTCCAGTTTAAAATCTACATTACTTTCATAATAGGTGGCAAAAAGCTTTGCGTTCTTTGCAATAAAGAAAGAAGCAAGAAAGTAACATTTCATAGGTAGGTTTCTTACACCTATTGATTTTAAAAATGAAATTATTTTATTGCTAAATGTAGAGATTTTCCTCTTATTAGATATAGTTCTTTAGAAACACATTTTGGTTTTAAGGATTCCTAAAAATCCAAATACTCAATCTGCTTGGTTCGCATTTTGTAAGTTAAATGAAAAGGAGGATGTTTCAAATGTAGAGATATGTTCTGAGCATTTTACATCTACTGACTACATAGACCTTAAGGAAAAAAAGTTGGGAGGCAAGTTAACATTGAAGCCTAGAAGTATTCCCTCAATTTTAACACCAACTCAGGAGCCAACCCCACATCATTCTTCTAAAAGAGACCTTGAGATAGGTAGGTACCCAAATTAATAATCCAAAAATTATTATTTGAGCTATACACATTTGTGCAGGGCAGTAGCCAGAGCAAAATAAATTTTAGATAATTTTATAAAAAATTCATTCAGAACGTATACCTAGTTCGTACATATATACGTGAAGCCCTAGGTATTTTTCAGACTATCGAACGAATATGCAGGTTCAATATATTTCCAACCTATAAATACATATATAAAACCAAAAAATTACGACTTGGCTTAATATGTTCAATAATGGAAATATTGTGATACCCTTTAAAAATAAAATCATTACATATACACTTTTACTTTTTACAACTAATACTACTAATCTATTACTTCAAAAAAGATGTATAGGAAGTGTATTTGGAATGAGTTTTCGTGAAACTTTTAAACCTGTTTTTATATATTTTAGATTCTTTTATGTTTGTCCATAAAAATAAAGACCTATTTAAATGTGCAATCTTTACCCATGATCATTCCACAATTTTTTAATTTTTCAGCTCCAGATCAAGGAAGAAACCATCAAGAAACTCCCAAAAAAAGAAAACTTAAAGATTCAAAATATACGGAGACTTAAGAAGTCCATATGTGTCTACTCCAAGAAGGGCCAAAAAATGTTTAAACATAGCAAAAAAAAAAAATTTTTGAACAAGGCAAAAAAAATTAGATCCTTCAACAAAAAAATAGGAGACTAATTTAGAAGGTTTGATTGAGCATCTTAGGAAGAAAAACCTTGTTACTGAAAATATTGCTGAATTTTTGGTGGTTGTTTTTGTAGGTTTTTTTTTCTTTTAATTTATAAATATATTTTTATTCAACGACGCTTATGAAACTGACAAAAAAAAAACATTCATAACTTGGCTAGAAAATACCTTATATCACACTTCTTGAAATTTTTTTAACACAATTGAAAAGTAGATTTTCTTCGACTCCTATGAAAATGAATATAATCCATGTGCATCCTTATATTGAACATTCTTCATTCCTCACTATGTGATGTCACAATGTGTGAAATATTATTTCTAATAATAATATACTATTTCGATACTAGTGTTGAAATGTAAATTAAAAAAATGTCCTGCGGAATATTGTTTGTGGTCATAGAAAAAATTGCGTGCAATATTAATCTGTAAGTGATGATTTACATATTGGAAGAATTTCTGCACTCGGCTAACACCTCGTGCTAAATAGTTCCTTATTTGAAAACTTTTAGTTGACCTCTTTTTTTTTAGAGTGGTCTCCCAGAGTCAATTAAAGAGCTAATTTCCAGGCAGCTGAAAATGAAAGGTCATCAGTATCCCGCTGAATTATGAAAGTTTGCCCTTACTCTGCAGTTTTATTCCTCAGCGGCATTTATGAAAGAAAAACTTGGAAAAATCTTTTACCACATCCTAGCACACTTAGACAATGGTATAGTGTGGTAAATGGGAAACCAGGTTTTCCAAAGAAGCACTTTCAGCCATTGATTTAAGAAATAAAGTGTCTCCCGTTCATTTAAACATTCTGATAGACGAGATGTTAATTAGGTCACAAATGGTTTATCACAATGGTCAGTTTTATGGTGGAGTGGACATGGGAACTGATTTATTAAAAGGTACAGATAGACGTGATTTTTGTAATGTTAAATATTTGAAAATAAAACTATTTAAAAAAACATTGTGTATATTAATGTTTCCTAACCTTTACCTTCACAAATGCATATCTTTAAGGCTATTTTTTTTTCACTCAAAATGTACACATTTATAATATGTAAATGTTACTGGCAAGTTACTTTATCTAAAGTTATAGTACAAGTAACTACACAATCAATTTTTGCTGAATTCATATCTAATATACTGTTGAGCTAAATTGAATTGTTTTTATTTGGTGATTTAAAACAAATAATATCGGATATTTGAAAGAGGATTTTAGATCTTGTATTTTATATTTAAGTAGGTACAACAAAAATAACCAGTTTCCTTACATAAATCTCACAAAAGATTTTGCATATAAACATTTTTAAGAATCTAAATTTAGCTGAGAATGATCCAGCATATTAAAATAATTATTATTATTGATTATGTTTTTATCCAAATTAAAACATATTTTTTTAGTTTGCTCAGAAAATAAAGTAGTGACAAAAACAGCATTATTTACACTAATTATTTGCTGTATTACAACAAATAGTGTAAATGAATTGTATGAAGACAGTTTAATTATCTAATCATCAGTGTTAAAAGTAAATTTACCTCGATTACACATGGTATTATAAAAGGGGTCGTAAAAAAGAAACCTATATTCAAAAACGTTGAGACAGATTTTTTAGTGGTAAAAATATGTCTTTTGCGATAATAGTAATAATTGTAAATTTATTTATTTTAAACGTCCCTATATAAAAAATTAATGTATTCCAATCGTTCATATATTTTCGTAAAATAATTGTCGATTCAAAAAAAATGTGGACTTTTTGGTTCACTGTAAAAATATATTTTTATTCGAGCGGAATTAGCATTTATCTCAGAAATAATATGATTCTTTAAAAGCAATGAGTATCCTAAAACATAAGATATATGTAAATTTTGATAGATACCTACTATAAATTAAATTAAACAGGAAGTTAACAGGATACGATTATACAATATACGTTCAATTTTTAATGTTATTTGTAGACAGAATGCAATACTAAAATTGTTAGTTAAGTATTGATTAATTGTTAAATCTTCGAAAATGAATTAAATAACGACAATTATTTGCTTACTTGTCCTAAGGTCGTTTTAAATTATGAAATTATCATGAAATATGCCTCAATTAAATTTAAATGATGGGAAATACCGCCCTTTATTCTATTGCTTACAACGGTTTTAAACCGACTAATGACAATTTAATATTTGACGCGTGCGCAGTTAGGTCTTGCTCAGCATAAAGGACGGACTTATGCGAGGTGGTATACATCTATCTCACAGTCTTGGCTTCAAGTATCTGGTAGAACACGCGATATATTCTTTTTATATATTATTACAATAATGGTTGGCCGGTTTAAGCCCGGGGCCGCGTGCGGTTCACCTCTTGTCCTTGTCTCGCGCAGGCCCTAACCTAGCTTAACTTAATCTAACTCGAAATTTATTACATACATTAAATTAATAAATTCCTACATTGTAAGTCGGAGTTTAATAAATTTCGAGATCGTAAGACGGAATTTAATAAACTCCGATGTGTAACTCAGAATTTAACAAAAAATAAATATTTTCAAAATGTTTGTGCCCCTTTTACGGTTTCATAAATAATTTCACATCTCAGGTCAAGAAAAAATAACTGTATCTTTGAACTGCAGCCTAACAATAAACTACGCATCATAAAGATAATCTGCGCTTCTAATAGAGCTATTTATTTTTACACCCACAATTACAAATAAACTGAAAAATATTCAGGAAATATAACGTTTTCCAGGCCGTAAAACGTAAAAGATTTATGAGATTTGCCATTGAAACAAACAATAATAATGAAATAAAAAGTGGGCTGTAAAAGAAAAAACCATTTAATCATATTACTGTAAATACTTTACACATAGTATCTATATACCAAAAGCAAATGCATTGTGTATATAAATTTATATTTAAAAATAAATGTATAAAAAGCTTTTCAGTAGTTATTTCAATTATTGATAAAAAAGTGTTACAGATCAAAAAGTGAAAATTAATTTTAACAAAAAATATTTCTAGTATTCTATTTTCCAATCTTTCGATCTTTGCTTCGAGGGACGTCTTTTGGAAGGCAACTGGGTCACCGGTATTTCTTTTATAACTCTGGCCTTAAGTTTTCTACTCTTCGCCTCTATTCCTAGTAATAAGTAAGTTTCCTCATTACACGGAATATTTCCTTAATGTTGATATTTTCAATAGGAATTAAGTTATTGAATTACAGTTTTCGGCATTGTCTAGCACTAAGTCTATATAGAATGTATGGCCCAAAGGGCGTAAATGAATAGTTCTAAAACACACTTATCATACAAAGTGTTATGTAACTGCAAGACCTTGTCTTTTTATCAAAATTTTCTTATACGTTAACTTTTACAAACTGAGGTATTATCAAAAAACAATTTCCAGGGGTTTTAAAAAAATTTCTCGGGACATGATATACTGGGTGTGTTAAAAAATTCAAATATTTCTGAACATGTTGTTTCTCTTAGATTCTGTATGTATTATACAATTTTTCTTTCCTCATTTATGATCAATAGCAATACATCTAAACTCGTCTATTGTACAGGGTGGCTCATGTAGGATAACCCTGTCCCTTACGTGAAGAACTATACGAGTTCTAATTAAAATTCATGTAACATATCCTGCACCCAAATTCATTTGTTTTCATGATATTGACATTTGAAATTTGACATTTTGAGCACATTAGCTATAAAATCTAGATGGTTTGATACAAAACGGTTTGCACTTTTCTATCTTATTTTTTAAATATCTATAAACTGGAATCAACTTCCGGTTAAACCGAAAGTTTAAAACTTTCTAGTTAGATGGCTAGTTAAAGTGCTAAAAATGTCAAATTTCAAATGTTAATATCACAAAAATAAATTAATTTGGGTATAGGACAAGTTACATGAAAAGTAATTAAAATTCATTGTAAAATTGAAAAATGTAAAAATCTATAGGGTGTCCCATTTAAAATAACGGAGTTAATACTCCGACTCTCTTTAACACATTGTTTCTTATAGCAGGGTTTTTATCAAATATCTCGGGTGTCGTTAAAGATAACGATATCTAACCTAGTATATTTATAATCATAAAGCTACAGCCAACTTAACTGGGCACAATATACAGGATGTTCCATTATAAAAAATACCTAATAAACCCCTAATATTATTTTCATAGTTCTACTTAAGGCTGAACTGCAAGCAGCTGATTAAAAATCATAGACAAGGTTCAGTCGTGTTCAAACAAATATGAAAAGGCCAGAAAAGGTACCGACGTGTTGGAAAAAACAAATATACGACGGACCCTCTCCTGTCTACATCGAAAGAAAGCGCGAGCCAAAGCAATAAAATACAATTATTATTTGACCGGCGGCGGCGCCCGGAATATTTTTTAGGAATTTACGTGCTTAATACAGCTGTCCGTTTGGGATTTATAATTACCTTTTAGCCCCTGCATATTTATATTTTGTAATGAGTTCGGCCGTTTATCGACTGTGATTTCGATGTTCGGATGGTTATCGTTATTCGATTTTCGATTTGCGAATTTATAATTTATTAGTGTTTTGTGTTATTTGTTATTGACTTTGCTATTAATATGCCACGTAAATATTCTAATCGTAAACTTACGCCTGGTAGCAGACGAAAAAGTTCAAAACGAAAAATGAATATTGTAAGGTAACTACCAGTGACGGCTCTTACTCTAAAATTTAGGGTCGGCCGAGGCTCAAAGTCAATCAAGGACGGTTTCACGTTGAGGGGGTAATGAAGTAATTCTCCTCCCAGACCTGTCCAATATCATGTGTAATTTATATATTTTTACATGAAAATCATAAGATCAAACGAACTTACCAAGTGATGTTCGATCTTGATTATATGAAGGCCTCGTCGAAATAAATAAAGACATATGTAGTACCTCCGCCTCTGGCCAATACGTCCACAATCTTGAAAGCTAAGCAAAAAAGAATCCCTTCGTACCCTTGCCTAACTCTGCCGATAGTATTCAGTCTAGTTTAAAGTCGTTGTTGCAACACAATTTGGGTTTTTTTTTTTTTTAATATAAAAAATTTGGTTGGGTTGGGACTTTATTTATTTCGACGAGGCCTTCATATAATCAAGATCGAACATCACTTGGTAAGTTCGTTTGATCTTATGATTATATTCGGCCTCGTCTCATAAATAAAGACATATGTAGATGTTTAAAGAAGTTGCAACAACTAATTACTTCAAAAAAAAAATATATATATATTTATTATTTTTTTAAGTTAATATGCAACATTAAGGAACATAAAACAAAACATATGCAAATCAACAGTCTAAAAAAAAAAGAAAATTTTTCTTATGGGTATGTAAGCATAATAATGTAATAAATATGTAATTTATCACAACAGTTTATAACACACTAATCTTACAACAACAAAGAAAACATAAAAATTAATATCATAACATATAATATAAAGGTTTTGGTAAAAAACAAGAAAAACCAAATAACAAACATCTTTCCAACGAACAAATTATTATTTATGTTAATTATTATTTTAATTTATAAACTAAGAATTGGTTGGGCAAACTCTTGGTTGGATATCAAAGGTCTATTGTAAAAATTCGCAAATGTCCTAGAGTTTTGGGTCCAACCTGCCAATCTTATGGAGTCAAAACACCTTTTCTGGCTGCTGCTGATGTTGCAGCATGCCGTGTGCTGTGAGCTGTAAATTTTGATATGTCCAGACCACTTTTTTCCAAAATGTGTTTTATCCATCTTGCGATGGTTTGCGAGGTAGCTTTGTGATATGGTTTCTTATATGTGAGAAACAAGGATTTACAAGAGCCTCTTAATTTCTTTGTCTTTTCCAAATATTCTAGGAGAGTCCTAGAAACACATATATTTGGGTTTTCATTAAAAAATGGCAAAACTATAAAAGGCTGACTTTTATTTCTGCCTGATGTCTTTATTCGACTTGGAATTTTTATTTCAATTCTCTCTTTTTGAATTATTATATTGTCAATATCAATCAGATTTAAGGTTTGAATACGCTGTCCCGTTGCCAATGTCATCAGACTTACTAGTTTTTGGGTAAGCATTTCCAAACTATTCTCACTATTTTTAAAGTTTTTTAAATAATTTATAACAATACCTGGGTCCCAGGTATTTTCATATTTAGCCAAGGTTGGTCTTTTCCCAAAAACTCCCTTAAAAAACCTTTTTAACCTAAAATCTTGCCCCAAGTCCGGCCCTGCTATTTGTGCAATTGCAGATCTGTAATTATTAAGAGTTCCATATGAAGCCCCTCTCTTAAAATGTGTGGTTAAAAACTCTAGGACAGTTGGAACTTCAACTTTAAAGGGATTTAAATTATTTGCTATACTAAACTCCCACCATAACTTTAAGGCAGCATTATATTGCTTTAATGTTGCGGGGGTGTGGTGTAATTGAGCTTAAACATATATCTAAAGAATCTCTAGGCACCTTTCCTATCAATAGCGCCCTCTATATTATGCTTTGTATTTATGTAGCTAGCAAAAATTAAAATATTTCTATAGTCTCCTGAGGCACCTTTCCTATCTCCGCTGTGCACCTGACTGGCCTCGGCTTCTATATTATGCTTTGTAATAGCGCCCTCCTGATAGTCCCCCGCCACCAGGGTAAGGTTCTGCCAAAGGGGGTGTGGTAACCTATTAAAGGTAAGTAAAAATTTTTTAGGATTAAAGATTAATGGTTCACCAACTAGTATTGACTTAAAAATAGGATACCATGGTTGTGAGACCCAGAGAGGAACAACTACTATCCCTTCCGCTCGATCTTCAATTATCTTTTGAAGCACCTTTAAAATCATACAAAAGGGTGGGAACGCATAAAAATTTAGTTTGCTCCAATCCAGTGTAAAGGCATCTACTTTATGTGCCTCTGGGTCTCGCAACCATGATATAAACATAGGACACTTTCTATTCAACCTACTAGCAAATATATCAATATCTGGTTGTCCAAAACAATTTACAATGTTTTGAAAAGCTTTATCTGATAAAGACCATTCCGTCTCCTTGTGCACCTGACGAGAGGCCCTATCGGCTTCTATATTATGCTTTGTATTTATGTAGCTAGCAAAAATTAAAATATTTCTACTTTCACAAAACATCCAAATTTTTCTTGTTATTTCATTTAATTTATTAAATCTAACACTCCCTTTCTTATTTATACAGGCTACAGCTGTAGTGTTGTCAACACGACATAAAATATTGCAGTTTGATAATTTTGAAACAAAACACTTTAATCCAAAATACAATGCCAAAAGCTCTAAATAATTTATGTGCTCTACCTGTTCTTTATCTGACCAATATCCCAACGTTCTTTTTCCGTTGCAAAAAACCCCCCAACCTGATCTTGATGCATCAGAAAATATCTCTAAGCAAAATTTAGACAAACTAATATTATTGGAAGTATTTATGTTATTTATAAACCAATTAATGTCAAAAAATAGCTTCTCTGGTATTTTCATCTGTACATCATAGCAACCCTTAGCCTGTTTTAAAGCGATATGTTTACAACGTTCTAGGGATTTTAAATGAAAGTACCCATATTTTATCGCTGGGCATGCTGAAACCAGTATGCCAATAATTTCTGCAAAGTCTCTAATCTTAAACATTTTTAATTTTAAAAATTTTTTGCAAATACAAGATATTCTAACTTGCTTTTCAGTTGGTAATGATAGTTCCATTGAAAGAGAGTTATAGATAAAACCCAAAAATTTACATATTTTGCTAAGTATTAGACTGCATTTTGTATGATTAATTAAAAAACCTAAATATGTTAGAGTCTTAATTGCTATATAGTATTTCTGCTACATTCATTATATGATTTTCCCAAAATCAAAAAATCATCCAGATAAACTACTAAAAGGATCCCCCTTTTTCTTAGCATGCTAACTACAGGTTTTAAAATTTTTGTGAAAATGTAAGGTGCACAGCTGAGCCCAAAAGGTAGACACTTGTATTCATAAATTACATCCTGGAATATAAATCTTAGGTATTTTTGATGTGCTTCTCGTACTGGGACCAGATAATAAGCATCTTTTAAATCAATGCGACACATAAAAAAATGTTTTCTTATTAGCCGGGCAACTACCTTATTATCTTCTATTTTAAAATGTTTGTTTTCCACAAAGGAGTTAAGTTTTTTTAAATTTAATATTAATCTATAGGTCCCATCAGGTTTTGGTACAAAAAAAATTTTTGAAATAAATTGTTTTTTACATTTCTTGACAGCTGATATTGCGCCTTTATCTAGTAATTCTCTAACTAACTTTTTTAAAATTAAATTTTCTTTTTGAGACCATTTATTCTCAGTGGGAATGAACTTTTGCACGGGGTTATTAGTAAATGGAATTGACAGTCCATTAATATAAGACACCACTGTCCTATTTATAAATAAACTCTGCCACCTATGTACAAAATGTCTCAGGCGTCCGCATGGTTTACTAACCTGAGAGTCTATATGCGATGACTGCGCCTTCTGTTGCTCGGGTTGCTCTGCGAGTAATTGTTCTGTCGGGGAATTTGACCTTTCCGGTAGGTGTTTCCCCTGCGAGGTGGAGCTGGAGCTGAGTGATAGGTCCTTCTGAAGGGAGCCGGTGTTACAAATCCATTCCTCTTGGCTCCTGCTGATCTCTGTGGGAATGGAATTTTGTAGTTTTCCGAATTTATCCTGCCTGCAGTCTTGTTATAAGGTTGCTTCTTGGGCCTTAATTGTTGGCCCGACTTTTCCAAGTCCTTGGTGGTCTTGATTCGCTCCTCCAGGTTATTTCCAAAAAGCAAGTTTGATATTGGTGTACTTACTAGCGTATCCTTTAGCTCCTTGTTGAGATTAAGGGCAATAAGGTCCCTTCTAGATCGTGACTCCGAATAGTGGATATTTGATAATAATCTACCTGCATCTGCTCTTTCTTTCCTTCTATTTCTGGTTTTTCCAGCATCTTTGTAAGGGCCAGACCGATAGCTGATAAGCTAGCTGCAATCTGTTGTTGTAACTGCACTAGCCTTTCGTCTCTACGTAAAATACTGTCCGAGATAGCAATTTTTACCTCGGGGTTTATTGAAGGTGGATTTATTAAGGTACAATTTTCTGGAGGCAAATATTTTTCAATTAGACAATTTCTGGTTTCGTCATCCAGGCCACCAGTTAAAATATTATTCCATCGCAAAGCTATATCTGCATGGATGGGTTTTCCATACGAGTTCTTGGCTACCCCTTTCTCTCCCAAAATGGATAAAATTTCCATATTTAAATTGTTTCTGGATTCATCTGCAAGAGAATGAACCAGTTTAGTTAAATTCTCTTTAAATGTATTCATTGATATCACAACCAATAAAAACTATTATCAAATAATGGGAAAGAAAGGCCACATAATCCATTTTTCACAAGTGGATATGCGTCCTGCTATCACAAACAGGTAAAGCAACGATATACACATAATAGGGAATCTGTTATCATTACAACAGAAAATATGTGTCCTGCTAACACAAACAGGTAATACAAAAATATTATTTATTCCGTTATCACTAACAGAAAGACTGGAGGGTACCTATACCTGTTATTACAAACAGGCAGGTAGGTTTTAGACAACAAACAAAATTAAAAAAAAAATGTTGTCCAAAAAATAGGTATCTTTTAAACAAAAAATTTTGGGGGGGGGAAGGAAGAACTCTTCTACCTCAATGCGTCCTTCTAGGACTTATCCTTTTTCACAAAACATTGGAATTGAAATATATTTTACTTACTATTTTGACTTTCCCTGTGCCCGTCATTATCAGCTGTTCCACTTATCCCTGAAGCAGACGCAGGCGCCGCCGCGATAATACAAGGATTATTGATTATTTCCCTATCGGAATCAACAACAACAACTCTCACAGGCTGTACGGCGTCACCATCATCTTTGCTATCCTCATCCGATGAAGTCACAGACGTATAGTTGTCTACCTCTCTCTCTCTACAAACAGAACGAGACCGAGATCTCACTTTCGCTGTCACTGATAACACGACGTACAGGTGCCCGTATTTTACGACCACGACTTTTTTTAACCTTGCATTTTTCTTCAAGACTATTAAGCATATTATTTAACTTCTTAAACAATTTATAAAAGCCCGACCGTTCTACCGACTGACTACGACTTCTTTTTCTATGTTTCGGCATGATTTTTACGCTTTTCTACAAAAAAAAAAAAAATCTGAATTTACACTATCGATTTCGATGATTCACTTGCGACGTGAACGTATCAACACAAAAACGAAGACTGAATACTATCAGCAGAGTTAGGCAAGGGTACGAAGGGATTCTTTTTTGCTTAGCTTTCAAGATTGTGGACGTATTGGCCAGAGGCGGAGGTACTACATATGTCTTTATTTATGAGACGAGGCCGAATATAATTACGGTTAAAAACTTGGCTATGAAACACTATAGTACCAGAGCGATCTGTTGGGTTGGGTCTCTTGCATATCCATAGATAGAGTATTGATGTAAATATAAATGTTATTAAAAAAATTGCTGCAGGAAAGAAATTGGACGTTATTCTAGAACTATTTATTAGAGGCTGTTTTTATTTCACTTATGCATGCCACAAGTATGATAAAAAATATGGGTATTTATTTTGTTCTCATACCATTTATAATAAAATACATTAAACTTTTTTTTAAATTAACACCCCCCCAGAAGGGTTTCCTAAAATAGCCCTTGAGACCAATGTCGTTTTAATTGGTGCCGCGTCTAAATATGCTCAAATACTAGTCTTATTTTTTTCCCTTTATTTCTTCAATGATAATTAGGTAGACACCAACCTATATATAGCAGGTCTAGGCTAGAGTATACATTTAATAAATAAGAAAAAAATGTTAGTAAAACGCTCTAGTCAGTCAATTTAATTTTTTGATATTTTAATGTATCTTGTCTCAAGAGGGATATAAAGCTACATACATAACCAAAAAAGTATATTGTCCAGCCAGAACCACGATAAAACAAATTGCAAATGATATTACAAATAAAACATTCACTTCACATTTCCTCACCACATTTAAACATGTAACATGGAGTGAAAATTACTAATATAATATATTGACCATCATTAGTCATGACTAATGTAAAGAACTAACAAATTAATTTAAAAAAAAGTAGTATCATTTTATAATTACAATTAATACCTGTAAAATGGTAATATTCAATTGGGAAAAATTCCGGAGAGACGGCCACATCGAGACAGGCCGGTGTTGGGTGATATAAACTATGACGAACGTTATAGCCGAGGTTATAGCATTGGAAATATGTTTGCGAACGCACTACGTACCGCGTAAATTAGTAGATGAAGTCTAGCGTGTGAGATGACGGGATCGGCTGGCTGAGCCAACCTCTATAATAAATATATTAGAATATCTGCGGACGGTGGCCCGCGGACTGCTGTTAATGGCGTTATTTCTATGGTAGTCAAGCAGGGATACCTACCTATTTTCCTATGTGCCTATGAAATAATAAACTATATTTTGGTTTTGTGCGTTTTTGGGATGTTTGCAAAATTATTTTTGAAAAATATTTACTTTTTTAAAAAGAGAATTTTCCCTGTATATTCCGACCCTGCCGCCCCTGAGGAGCCGTCACTGGTAAGTACGTTATTAGTATTATATTATGGCAGAATATTAGACAATGTGACAGGGTGACTAGTTTTACGGCGTATCTCTCTTATTGGTGAAGATAGAGAGATGCGATTTTCGTGGCACAATGCTACTTATTTGTAAAATGAAAGACGCCATAAACAATCTTTATAAATTGGGTCGGTGGATTTTCAGTTGTACGCTATGCTCTTAGCAAAAAAGAAACAAGATTTGAAGTATTTAGCGTATTTTTTTATTACCTGCCTAGTGCTTTCGACTGGGCTAGGCCTCGTGAATAATTGATTCCTGCCAAGTTACATATCCCGGCAAGTCTCATTGAAAATTTATTAGTAATATTTTGGTGTTAAATAGGAACTATGAGAGCAGATATTTAGCTCTGGTCAAATATGTTTTAAATTTTTCATAGCTCTCTTCGTTTCTCAGATACGGGGCTAAATCGAAATCATTGCAATGTGAGACCTCACTCATATTTCGACTATGCTTTACCTTATTGAAAAAAAAACTAGGTTAAATAGTTTCTTACGTAGAATCCAGTGTTGTAGTCAGCTTTCAAGGCCTTTGCTTTTGAGATACAATGTGTTATTGTTTTAGAAAAATTCTAGATATTTTTTTTGTTCCAATATGGTAAAAGCTATTTAGTTAAAACATAGCGCATTCTAATAGATATTTAAGGATTGCATTTTGTAAGTACTTATAAGCTACATTAAACTCAACCATAGGCATAGTTATGGGTAACCTTGAGAAGCGATGCGATTGAAATAGTATGCCACTGATTTTTTTTGTCAGATTAATAGCGCTAAATAAAAGAGAAGGTAAAAATACATATATTTGTCTGGTCGTTTTCGGGGAAACTTTTTTTTTAGTGCGAGTTAAAGGTTAAAGTTGCTCAAAAATCCAGCGTTTTTTAATACATTTATAAATATGCATGGGATAAATGTACTTTTTTTTTCAACTGGGATGTTTCACTTTTTTGTAGGTATGTTTTGAAAAGCCAACAAAAGTATTGTGTATGGGTAATTTGAAGAACTTTTTTGAGTAATTTTGTTATACTGTTAATTTTACTCGTATATGAAATTACTACCTTTTCTAGTTTTTTTTGTATGAGAAGGAAGTGGAATAGTCTATTTTTTTTTTTAATGAATGTGGGACTTTAAGCAAGCAATAAGAAAATTTATTTAAAAAAATGCATAAAATGGAAAACTTTATTATTTGTTTTGAGAAATTAATATTAGTGGTAAAAGAGCAATCTCAAACTTATAAGAGTGAATATTAAACATTGTTAAACTCTTCCTGCTCCCTATGTTACTTAGATCGTTTTTCCCGTGTTCCTTTTATACATATATTTTTATATCTGGAGTTTCTTAGACCTTAATGAATTATATTTAGTTAGAAATTTTCTTCGGCCTTTGGTATATAAATTGAATTTAAGCACTAATATATTGAATTTAAACACTAAAATAGGGTTACTCACGCTCACTGGCTGGACACAAACTCTCTTTTTAAAATGTTTTAAATTGTGCGATATTGCCGCTTCTACTTGGTGGCATAATTCGATTTCTAAATGGCATGTCTTGTATATTATTGTTTTTTTGTATTGTCTTGAACATTCTAACCCTTTTTGTGTTGTTTTCTATAACTAACTGTTTTCAAGAAAATGTCGCTTGAAAATTGACATTTTTGACCCTTCAAAGCTCTGTCTATCATCTATCTTAGTTTTCAATTATCTATTTCCTCACACCAATTTCTGATTTTACGCGAGGTGTCAAATTTGACATTTCCTGTCAAAGAAGAATTTGATGACAGAATATAGATGACCAAGGTAAGAAACTGCAATCCATTTCGTTGCAAGTTAAGTTGTTTGGGAGTACAGAGCCTGAATGGGTCACAAAAATCAATTTTAAAGCGCCATTTTCTCAAAAACAGTTGAAATTAGGTATAGGAAATATACCCCAAAAAGTGTTTAGAATATTCAGGACAATACAAAAATATAATAATATATAGGTCAGTGCATTTAGAAAAAGGATGTTGCCTCCGGTTTTAGATATAAGCGCGGCTACACCGCATAATTTAAAATATTTTCAAAACAGAGTTCATGTTCATCTATGGTTAGAGCCAACTTTTCTAAATCATCTACTCATTGGTTTAACAAATACTTCTAATAGGCCATTGAGCTTGAAAAACCCTGTATATACAATATGTCCGAGGATGGCTTTTACAAGAGGTCTAGGGGACTGAGAATTGAAAGATAGAAAGAAAAGTCACTCTTGATAAGTGTTTTGCTTGAAAAATAAATAAGGTTCGCGTTATCAAAAATTATATTTATTATACATATACATTGAAAAATAAACAAGATTTGCGTTACCAAAAATTTAATTTTGCGTTAGAATAAAAATGTCTTATTTTGAAAGATACGAAAAAAAGTCTATCGATATAAATACTAAAAATCGATAAAAATGCGCTCTCACACATCTTTACCAAAAGTTCTTGGCCGGAAAATATATAATTTCTGCAGGTGCAAAAACGGCCTAAAAGAAGAATTGCTTTCGATTATGTCACAGGGTACCCTCCTGCGATCATGATTTCTGGGCCTCTACCCTCATCAGGCAGGCTTGTACCCAGGGAGATCTGAAATAACAGATTGCTCGATATGACAAAATCGAAAACAAAACGTCTGTCATACTGAAAGAGTACTACCAGTTAAACGTAACATTTAGCACCATCTATCGGGGCTCCGGTGATTTCCGGCTGCAAACCCATAGGTAATTTAAAAAAGCATGCACTAGCACCATCATGCGGAGAGTAGATACTAAAAATCGATAAAAATGCGCTCTCACACATCTTTACCAAAAGTTCTTGGCCGGAAAGGTGGTGCTAAATGTTACGTTTAACTTGTAGTACTGTTTCAGTATGATAGACGTTTCGTTTTCGATTTTGTCATATCGAGCAATCTGTTATTTCAGATCTCCCTGGGTACAAGCCTGCCTGATGAGGGTAGAGGCCCAGAAATCATGATCGCAGGAGGGTACCCTGTGACATAATCGAAAGCAATTCTTCTTTTAGGCCGTTTTTGCACCTGCAGAAATTATATATTTCTGCTATTATACATATATGTTTTCCGGCCAAGAACTTTTGGTAAAGATGTGTGAGAGCGCATTTTTATCGATTTTTAGTATCTACTCTCCGCATGATGGTGCTAGTGCATGCTTTTTAAATTACCTATGGGTTTGCAGCCGGAAATCACCGGAGCCCCGATAGGTGGTGCTAAATGTTACGTTTAACTTGTAGTACTGTTTCAGTATGATAGACGTTTCGATTTTGTCATATCGAGCAATCTGTTATTTCAGATCTCCCTGGGTACAAGCCTGCCTGATGAGGGTAGAGGCCCAGAAATCATGATCGCAGGAAGGTACCCTGTGACATAATCGAAAGCAATTCTTCTTTTACGCCGTTTTTGCACCTGCAGAAATTATCTATCGATATAAGTTTTCGCTTGAAAAATAAATAAGGTTTGCGTTATCAAAAATTCAATAATTATCCCAAACTCACATTTAAATTTTCTGCAAAATCAATTGAACAAGATTTTTTTACGTTGATTTTTTAAAAAATGTATTTGGTCATTTTGTTTCGACATCTTAAATTGAAACCAATATTATCAGTTTTTACCTACTCCGTTGGTCCGCAGATATCCCAGATATTAAGTTTCTGAATGGTTTACATTAACGATCCTCTTGTTGTTATGTTAAAGTGGTGTATTAGTTGAGGATAGGATCCAGTAAAAAAACCTGCGGGCCAACGTAGTAGGTAAAGACTGAAGAAAACGTCGGCAATTTAAAAAAGTCTTTGGTTTTTTTTACTGGATCCTAACCCCAAATAATACACCACTCTAAGATTAAAACAAGAGGATCGGTAACGAAAACCATTTAGAAACTTAATATCTGGGTAATATCTGCGGACAAACGAAATAGGTAAAGACTGATAATATGGGTTTCATGCTGGATATAGAATCTACATGCGTCCTGCAGATGTAACAATAAAGTTGCGAAACGTCGATTATTTAAAAATAGTCTTTTGTTTTTGTTACTGGATCCTAACCCCAAATAATACACCACACTATAACAACGAAATAATAGTTAACGAAAACTATTTACAAACTTAATATCTGGGTAATATATGCGGAACAACGGAGTAAAAGTACTGATAATATGTGTTTCATGAAGGATATAAGATCTATATATTTGTCCTGATGATGCAAAGAATTAAGTTGCGAAACGTTGACAATTCAAAAAAAATACTTGTTTTTTTTTTTATTGGATCTTAACCCCAAATAATACAGCACTCTAAAAAACATTTGTTAACATTATTCCTCCATACTGCATTTTTACCAAAATATTATCAGGTCATTCCCATAATATGAGCCTTAATTTTTGGTCAAAATTTGAAGTCAATCGGGTAAGTAGTATTTAAGCTATGTCACGAACTGACACACAGACGGACCGACGGAATTAATAAAACATGTTTTTTTGGCATCTAGGGACGCTAAAACGTGAAGATATGTAAATCCTGAGAGGGTAATTTTCTTCACGATTACAAAAATTTGGTCGCAATTTTGTTCTGCTATCTTGAATTAGTAACACATTTTTACTAGTTGAGCCCTATACCACAATTAGTTATGGCACGCAATTCAATCAATCAAGTAGCAATCAATCAATCAATTAAGTAGTTTTTTCAGGCTGAATTTTTAAACAATTTATTATACAGCCATTTTGTTCCGCCATCTTGGATTCGTACCAAAATTTTACCACTTGATTTCAACATAATACTTGCTGTTTTTGCAAAATTTGAGATAAATTGGATGAGTAATTTTTTTAACATTTCGCTAAGCCGCCATTTTGTTTCGCCATATTGGATTTTTACCCAAATGTTACCAGATCATCCCCAAATGACCCTTAATTTTTGACCAAAATTTGAAGTCAATCGGATAAGTAGTTTTTTAGCTACGCCGCGAACAGACAGGCAGACCGAAGGAATTGAGAAAACATGTTTTTCGTCATCTAGGGACCCTGAAACGTGAAGATCTGAAAAAATCTCGGAGAGTGATAGTTACAATACTTCTCTTTTACAAGGGAAGTAAAAATCGGTAAATTTCCTATACCCTGAAATTCCCTCGTTATGAATCTTTTCTTTTATTAGGAACAGTGGTGGAACGTGACCAAATTTAGTAACATATATATATCAACTCGTTTCTTCTTTCGCCATGGAGTTGCAAATCATCAATAAATCTCCGTATTAAGTAAGCCACGTGCGGCGCGGCGCTCGACCAATCCAACGTGTCATTTTCAGAAATCGTTCGCTGTACTGAAATTATTGTCAGTAATAACACCCGCGCTACTTTACTGGAAACGACACCCATACCAGACAGCTAGAGATATAAAACTTCTATTTAGTTGGGACGCTGTTACTAAAAATCCTCATTCGCTTGCTAAATGTCGCGCTCGTCGGAAAATGAGCCTACGCTGGAGATCTATATATATGTATCCTTATATAACATTTAATTGTTCGGCAAAAGTTTATTGAATAAGTTGATTTTTTTTATTTTGATTGGTCGCCATTTTGTTTCGTCACCTTGAATTTGTAATACATCTCTCTATCACATTTAATGCTTGCACAAAATTTTAAATAAATTTAGTAAGTAGTTTTTTAGTAATAATTTTTTAACGTATCACTAGGCCACCATCTTTTTTCGCCACATTTTTTGCCAAAATATTACCAGGTTATCACCATATGACCCATAATGTTTGACCAAAATTTGAAGTCAATCGGGTAAGGAGTTTTTAAGCTATGCCCCGAATTTGCAGACAGACAGGCAGAACCGACGGAATTAAGAAAACATACTTTTTGGCATCAAGGGGCCCTAAACGTGAATATATGTAAAACCTGGTGACTTTTTTTCACGATTACAAACATTTAATTTGGCCGCCATTTCGTTCTGTCATCTTGAATTCCTACCACAGTTTTACCAGTTCATCTCTATACCATAATTAATTATTGCATAAAATTTCAAATCAATCCGTTAGGTAGGCTGAATTTTAAAATATTTTATTAAGTTGCCATTTTGTTTCGCCATCCTTGATTCGTACCAAAATTTTACCAGTTGATTTCCAAAAATAACCTGATTTTTGTGCAAAAGGTGAGATAAACTGGATAAGTAGTTTTTTAGAATTAATTTCTTTACCCTTTTACTAGGGCGTTATTTTCTTTTAATTTTTACCAAAATGTTACCAGGGCATCCCCATTTAATCCTTAATTTTTAACCAAAATTTGAAGTAAATCAGATTCCTTTACGAAGGAAGTAAAACTAATTTTTTTAAAAACACAAAATCTAGTTGGAATCGCAAATACAATTTTTTTTATCCTAAAATTCCACCTGTTTTACATTTTACAAGATTATAATACTTCTCCACATTTTTATTTTTAATCAACAGAATTTTGCTTTTATTGCACATTACCCATAAATATATTTTTATCGCAGTTCTTTCAGTGTATCGAACGCAACGTAATAACTACAATTCCAGACGCTTCCTGTACGCCAAGACTTGAAAAATTGTGCTGTGGGTAGGCAACTTAAAATACTTTTCGGTTAAAAACCTGTCCAAAAGGGTTTACGCGCTGCAGAAATACAAAGACATGAGTGCGATTTAACATTTCAAATTTTGCAGTTATGTAGACAAAGGATCAATGTAAAGCGGTAAAGAGCCATTTTGCGGGAAAGAAATTTATATGTGGCGGCATTTCCGTCAAAAAATGGTCGAAAATTGGCAACTTTACTTCGAATTTTATCATTCTAAATTCGATTTATTCAAAAAAATACGGATTTAGGGCCCAACTATACATGTTTCCCTATTAAAATCACATTGAAGCTAATTAATACCTTTCATAGTTTTTACATAATACTGCAGCCGCGGAAGGCTTGCAAATGATTCGTAATATAGCGTGCAGTAGACCCTTAATTATATAGATAACCCATCCGCTCCAAAAAGCTGACTACCTACCTACTTCTCAGAACTCAGATCAGAAATATAATTCCCAGTTCCCAATTCCCACGAAAGCTAGGTATGTATGTAAAAATTGACAAAACTTTATTTTTGTTTATATTAGCGGATTCCACAAAACTGTTTTAATAGTCTCGTATAATTCTATATACATCTATTACTAAATGTTGTCGTTTTCTTACGACTATATTTACTCAACAATAATTATTCAACTGCAAAACATAATAAATTGCGTCAGCATGTAAAAGTCGCGAACCGGTTTGCTTTGTTTTTGAAGCGTTTCATTCATAAAATAGAATGGAGGTCACTCATTTTATTCATTAGGTGGTCGGCTGTAGTGCTGCGGTAATGGAGTAAGTTTCGCTAAGTGGTTCCGTAGTGTAGCGGTTATCACGTCTGCTTTACACGCAGAAGGTCCCCGGTTCGATCCCGGGCGGAACCATAACGTTTTTTCACTTATCAAACATATTGAACTCCACATCCCTATAACAAACCTGACTGTGGCCTCAGAATCGTAGAGGCCTCAGAACCAGCAGCCTTATAAATAAAAAAACCAACCAAAAAATATTTTTTATATACCTATCAAAATTAGATATATATATATATATATATATATATATATATATATATATATATATATATATATATATTTTTTTTAATGATTAAAATACTTGCTACCTATCAATTGCCTATCTAATTTTAAAAACCCTAAAAACGTAAAATTCTTAATGTTTTGATCTTCAAATCGCAACACCGAACAATTTCTAAATATTAAGAAAAAAAAATGTACGCCCACCGGATCAACGCTCAACAGGCTCTCTTATTCTTATACAATTCCGTATGAAGAAGGATTTCAGAGAATTTAAGAGGATTTGGCAAATTAAACCAACCCAAATTCAAACAGTGATTGAAAGAAACTTACTTATCAAAGCCCTTGTGAGTGAATCCTATATAGGTGAAACAAAGCGACCTGTTATAAGAATTTACGAACACCGAAAACGCACGCTGAGAGGAAGGACATCAAAATCGAGTGTTACTCAGCGTGCTTGGCCTAAACACCATAGAATTCAGTGGTCATAGGCCAAAACTATATATAAAGAACAGCACTGGAAGGGGAAACAAATTAAAAAATCGGAAATTGTTAAACGTATAGTACGCAGCACGGGTCTGAAGCCCTGAAGAAAGGGGCAGGTTTGTCAAAAGCAGGACTATGGATATGTAGGGTTTTACTTAATCACCAATGAGTAATGCACCGTTTCAGCAAACAAATATTGACATAGCTATTGTTTGGACCGTTACTAGGGCGCCTGACTCTGTCAAGCCTTGTGTCTAGTGGGCAGGGCTCAAGCATCACTGCACATAGTACATAAGCTAATTGTCCTAAGATAGTTTGCGCTTGATAACAACTAGAGATATTACACTATAATCCAAACGTTTTGAAGACATCAACAATAAAGAAAATGCAAGCCCGACAGATCAGTTCTTTTCATAAATATACACCAGTTTCAAAGATACTTAACTTAATTTATTAACAAAATCTGAGGAAAAAATCTTTTAAAATTTCGAACTCTATAAGTAAAGTAGGGACGCCTCCAAGCCAAGGGGCGCCTGAATGTTCACTCATTACGTGGCGTGATCAAACACATCGTGGGCGTCCTGTGGGTCTTTTTGACAATTTTTGCCTTCAAACGCGACAGTGTTGCAATGGCTCGACGGTTTATGCTTTGCATGGACTGCCAACAAATACAGATTATACTCCGAATAGACAATCAATCTAGTAAAAAATAAAATATCCCTTAAATAGATCCTAGTTTTGTACTGTATTTCGTATATTTTGGGATATATCGAGACATTTTGGTGCAGCTCAAAGCTCAGAGTTGCCATTGTTTTGTATTTTATTTCTCAACAAGTAGCCCTAAACAATCGCAACAATAAGTCAAATACTGTTGTAATATTACGATTAAATCGCGACACGAGTGATCATATTTTAGTGTCTACTTGAACAATAATGGCCCTTTTGGTACTAAGAAACAGATCATGGGCAGGGGTCCAAAATCTGCCGTTGATATTTTTTTTCTTATTTTGCTGTTTTACTTTTTTAAGCCACAAGGGTTTTATTTTGTAATGAACATATATCGTGAAAGTTCGTAGAAAACATATATATTTATCAAAATATGATGTATCTTGTAATTGGTATTATATTTTAAGTAAATACTAAATAGGTCGAACAACAGAGGCCTGTATATATGGAGCGTTTTTTAGGGGAACGACCGTTATACCACTAAAGACATTAAAGACAAGTAAACCGTACAACAGAACTATCTGACTCTAGAGGGTTAAAATGTTGTAAGTTTCAAACCAGAAATGCAATAGAATTGAATATACCAGTTTTATATGTTAGTCGAGAAAAGTATAACCTTGATTTAAAAAAATTGTTGAACGGCGCTATTTTTTTCTTCTCTTTTAAAGGCACATATTTAAAGTTAATTGGTTTCTGCCGCAAAAAATGTGGTCTTTTTTGTTTCTATTTCTTACATACACGTTCTAGGCTTAGGTGTAGAGCTAAGAATCCCCATGAATATGTAATTTGTCAGATTAGTCTCCAAAATATTTTAGTAGGTAAGGGTAGAAGAAAAAAGGAAACAAACAATTCAACCTCCTGTACTGTACTTTGATAAAATTTAATTAGTGTCAATATATCGGGAATCATCTAAAGATATGCCCAGAACGCTGCAATGTTTGCTCCAAAACTCAAATAGTTTTGTTTTAGCTGTTATAATTTACAGTTTTTGTGTAGGCATCTTCTAAAAAATATAATGTATCATGGCCCATGAAAATGCCAAATGTTTTACAAATGGTTTGAGCTTCGTTACTGATTATATATCATATGTACAAGTTGGAGTTTGGAATATTGCTATTAGTACCAGAGCAAATGAAGTACTGAACGGAATAATTTTTTTGTAAGTCTGCTTAATACATTTTCGAAACTTGTAATAAATATTTGTATAATGCTGTTACACATTTCCCCTCTCTAATTCTTAGTGTTGAAATGTAATCACTTTTGATATTTAGTATATTTAAGTAACATCACAAATCGACGTGGGTGGATTCCGAGGTGGATAACTTCCAAAGGTTAAAATTCACAGAAAAAAATACCTTCCTGATAACATCAAGCTATATATACGCCTCGCAGATACAACAAAAAAAGACTGTTCTAAAAAAGGTTTTCTTTTATATTAATTAACCGTGACTTTTGAAAGAATTCTTAATTATTGACCATTAATCTTATTGCCTGTGTGTGTTTTACAATGTACCTAATTGTTTCTTCTGAATAATAAATGTTAGCAGTGAAAACATCACAAACTGCATAACAACATATATGATGATAAATCATCCTGCATTATATGAAATACTATATTTCAACTTGGCAACGAGGCAGGCTATAGAAAAGTAAGCAACCCATTTTACTGAATCGCTCACGGTTCGGTAATGCTTTTAATTTTAAAAAGTGCATTGTTACGTAGCTCTTTTGCACCTAAAACGCGAACTCTCCGTGAAATATACACGCCGGAATCGGATATATTTGCTGAGGAACTTTGGGCCATAAAAATTCTGAATGGGTTGTGCATAATTAAATAGGATTTTTTACTTACCGTTTGCAAAATTGAACTGGTTTTCTGGGGAAATTTTAAAGTAGGTACTGACTTTTGATTCAGATATTGTGTAGGTATAGTAAGTTGAATAAGGTGTAGTATAATTCTACTTTATGAAGAATTCGGCTTTAATATAAAGCGTAACAAAAATTAACAACAGAGAAATCCTAGTGATTCCCTCTAAGCTAGCCTCTGTCCTGTAGTCAGCAAATATGCAAAATTAAAACGGTCAACAATATTAGCGGAGTCCACAGTCATTATTTATGATGGATATGGACAAAAGCCCACGATGAATTAATGGTCAATCTTTTAGAATTAAAAACCATACCTCCTGCAAATGCCAAAAATATAAATAGAGAACAAGAACTTTCGCACCTAAAATTGAAAGGAATTAACCACCAAGATATCAAAGAAGAGGATAAATGGATTTCCTTTATGAAAGTTTACGGTCTTAAGAACCCCAAGATTTGTAATCAACACTCGCCATTTATTTTCATTCTCAATTAATATCATGGTAGTACTAATTGAAGTCTAATACCTTAGCCACAAGAAGATGGCACCCAAGACGAAGCAGTTACGTAGTTAGAATTCCCTCATCTTTGTATATATTTAACTTATCTCTGTTCACTTTAGTCTAATATAAAAAGAGCCTACAACTGACCAAGGGCACTTAATTTTTGGCGTTCACGCATTTAGGTAGTATTTAGTTTATATATTTTAATTGTTGTTTATTTAAATAATGTAAATAAATTGCTTAAAAAAAAATTTCAAGTAATTTAACCCGCTTTATGTTCTTTTTTTTTATTAGTTTAGTATAAAATTAGTTTGAAGAACGTAATTTAACAACAAGACATAGTTACACAGTGAAAGGAGGAGGTAACAAAACTGTTTAAAACACATGTTTTGTTCAAACTAAAAAAACCATTCTATTAAATAAAACACAAAGTCTTGGTATCAGTGAAATATTTTAAAAAACGTAAGGTGATACGTGTTTCGCTTTTGCGAGCATCTTGGGATCTACAATATTGGAAAAACCTAATATACTCCTATATACTAGGTACAAAATACGAATAAAATACAAAACAACAAATCATACGTTACATCTTAGAAGTACAACAATAATGAGAGGCTGAATCCTTGAGTATTGATGGTGGCATATGCTCCACAAAACTTAAAACGAGCCCATGTAGTTAAGTGTGTTATTAAAACTATAAAAGAAGAATACAGGTTAATGTCGTGACTAGTCCATAAATAAGGATAAAATTAAATAAACAATGCTAATTATGTTATTAAATATGAGATGGGGTTCAAAATTAAATACGTCATTAACACAGGTGAGAATTGGACTTTTCTTGGCTTTAGTTATTTCCATTTTTTTCTATTAAATCTAATTTCCTTCCCTTGGAACACTCATGTAAGATACATATATTTTCAGGTACAGCAAAGGTGTGTCCTGAAACTAATAGGTGGTTGGCAAATGCAGATTTAGTCTCAGTTATTTCCGAATTTTTATTTATAAAAGAGATTTACATGTTCTTGTACTCTGGTAGACATCTTCCTCCCGGACTGGCCAACATACACAGCAAGACAGTCGCTACAAGAATAAATATAAAAATTGGGAAATAAAGGAGACTAAATCTGCATTTGCCAACCACCTATTAGCTTCAGGGCACACCTTTAGTGTATTCTTCTTTTATAGTTTTATTAACACAGTTAACTACATGGGCTCTTAAGTTTTGTGGAGCATATGCAACCATCAACCATCAATCATTATATTTTATTCTTATTTTGTACCTGGATTAGTTGTTTTAAATGTGTTAAGGTAGCTATATTTAATATTATTTTTTAATTGTACGAGTAGTATATTAGGTTTTTCCAATATTGTAGATCCGATGATGCTCGCAAGAGCGAAACACGTGTCACCTTAGGTTTTTTTTAAATTTTTGACTTGAGACCAACACTGTGTTTTATTTAATAGAATTATAAACAGGTCTGTTTGAGAAATATGGACGACTTTTTCCTAAAAAAAAAACATGTTTTTTTAACGTTGCTGTAAACTAATTTAATACTCCTATCTCTGTCCGCCATCAGCTTCCGTCTTTGTTGAACCCGCATTTATTTTATCATTACCATCCCACGCCTAAGACGTGATTTTGTCATCTTTGAATTACAGGGGATTTCATGTGCGTTGTGGAGATAAGAACTCATGCAGTCGAGCCGTAATTTGTACTATTCAAA
>JAUTXW010004441.1:0-78260 GCA_030620095.1 Kuschelorhynchus macadamiae | reverse complement strand
ATATAACAATCAAAAACTATCACCACAAATTTACAAAATTCAAACAGACCTTCGACATTAACTAAAATCACAAGAACAAATCAAACAACTATAACGTCACATGTTAAAATTCACACTGAGATGAGGTTAAGAAACTAAGGTATTGACACGCGCAGATAAAAGTTGAATCAAATAAAAGACAAAAAAATATATAAATAAAAAATATAAAAAAGGTTATTGATATACCCAGGAATTGAACCCGAGCCTCTGGCGTGACACACCGAGATACTGACCACCACTCTACCAGCAGGTCCAATGAAAAGTTTATACATTATCTTCCTGCCGATTATTAGTACCAAGAATATTAAAAATTAGTTGAGGTTTTTTATACTTGACAGAAGGAAGGATTCTTACCTATTCCTTAATTAAGCAAATTGGTTTTTTCACCGTTCTATGGCAACATTTTTAGTGTTTTCACAAATGTGTGCGGATTTTATTAATGTCAGTAATACGATTAGCAATTACAAACATAGCAAACTTCCAAATTTTTTAAATTAAATTGTGAAATTTTACTAAGTTTTAGAAATCACGAAATCACATCTGGAAAAACACAATTGTTTTTCATTTCTTGAATTAATTACCTCCAAATTTTAAAGAAATAATCTACTCACTATCTAAAATCAAACCATTAAGTTAGGTAAGTTTAAAATTAATTAGTGTTAAACTAAAAAACAATGTTTTTAGCACACTTTTTTTTGGCTTCCTACTCGTCTGATTGTATGTTTGTATGCCTGGTTAAAATCTTGTAATGTATTTTTTACCACTTCCACATTACTCATTATTTTGAAATTTGACATGCATAGATTTTTGTAAAATTCGAATTTTTTTAATCAACGTTTAGAAATTTGGTTCTTGTGTAAATTAAACAGAAAATCGGTGCATAGGAAAATTTAAGAATGTCAGCATTTAAAAATTCAAAATAGCAGTATTGAAATGATAACGTTAACATAGCGGACAAATTTTAACATTTGTGCAGATTATTTAAGAGCAAAATTCAAAATGCAGCGAACGAATTTTTTCATTTGTACAGATTCGGCTGAAATATCGGTTCTAGCAGTATTTAAAAATGAAAGTTATGAACTTTTAGTCATTATTTGAGAATTAAAAATGCCTCTAACATCGCAGACTAATTTTAAAATTTTTGCAGATTTAATTAAAATTCGACATTTGGGGGTATTTAAGACATCATTTTTGTGCAATTTAACAATTCAAGATGGTAATGACGTCATGGCGGCGGAATTTAAACATTTGTATAGATCTGACTGAAAGAAAGTCGGCAATATTTAAAAAATCAGAATAGGAATGCCAAGATTGCGTGCGAATTTTAACATTTGTGCAGATTTGATTAAAAATCGATATTATGAGTGCAATTCATACATTTTTAGTAACAAATATTCAAACTGGCGATGTCATGTATGAATCAATCCGATAAGTATTTTTTTCAGATATTTTTAAATATTTAATTATGCCACCATTTTGAATTTGTCTCAAAATTTTTATCTGTTCATGCCTATATAATATTTGTTTTTTGAGTAAAATTTCGATGCAGTAGTTTATTGCATTGACTTTTATAACATTTTATTAGGCCTCCATTTTGGATTTGTAGTGAAACTTGCCAATGGAGGGTGAAGCCATACCTAGTTTTTTTGGGCGTGGGGTGTCCTTCGACTATTACCAAGTAAATAACAACACTTTAAGTTAGGTTAGCATATAATAGCATCTAGGTAATTATTGAGAATATTTCTAATTTTAATATTTTAATATAATAAACGTCCTATTATACCGAACCGGATTGGTCAATACGTCATGTGACCCAAAATAAATGAATAAGGTATCTTCCATTATACAGGGTGTTTCACAATTTATCCATGAAATTTTAACCACATATGCACTGTTACGAAAGAAGTTGATTTCTAAAAAAAAAATGTAATAAAAATCGTACAGAAATTAAGTTATAATTCTGAGTGTCATTGACAAAATGAAAAATAAATATCTGTATTTTGCGCTCATCGTTGCGATATCACAACACTCATTAATAATTTCTTTTAGCAAATGTTGTACCATTCCACTAAAGAAAACAAAATACCAGGAATTTTTTGTTTTTTCATATTGATAAGAACATGTAAATAATGTTTAATCTGTATCGTGAGTGATCTGAATGAACAACGGTCGATTTTTGTGAATTTCAAAAAAGTATTTTGCGAGTTTATGTTTTTCGATATTTATTAAAAATGGCACATGTGTACTGTAATGAGGAGTTAGTGGATATTGTTTTCGCGTACGGAGAAGCAGGGCAAAATTCGCAAGCGGCTTCTCGTTTGTATGCAAACCGATTTCCGAATAGGCACATACCACATCCACAAACATTTACTTCAATTGTTTTACGTGCACGTGCTAGGGGTCGGATTCGCCCACAACGCGTTTCAAACGCCGAAGAAGAAATTTTGCATATTGTGGAAGAAAATCCAGGAATAAGCACAAGGAGGGTAGCCCAACAGGTCTCAGAAGTCTCACATGCGATAGCGTGGCGCATATTACATGAAACCCAACTGTACCCTTATCACGTCCAGACAGTCCAGGCGTTGCTACCCACAGATTACCCCCTCAGAATAAGATTTTGTGAGTGGTTGTTGCAAAAAAATGCTCGAAATGCCCGTTTTATAGCTGATATTTTCGCCACCGATGAATCAATTTTTACTCGTAATGGTATAACCAATCTTCACAATACACACGTTTGGTCCTTTGAAAATCCTCACGCAATAGTCCAGACAAACTTCCAACATCGTTTTTCTTCAAACATGTGGGCAGGTATTGTCGATGAACGTCTAATCGGACCGTTCATATTGCCAGATCGGATGGATGATCACCAGTATTTGGAATTTCTTCGGAATGATTTGCCGGTTCTTCTTGAAGATGCGCCATTGGCGCTCCTAGCAAGGATGTGGTTTCTGCACGATGGGGCACCTCCGCATTTTCGTTTAGAAGTTCGTAATTTTTTGAATGGGGTACTGCAGATACGCTGGATCGGTAGGGGTGGACCAATTGCATGGCCTCCACGGTCTCCCGATCTAAATCCTCTGGACTTCTTTTCATGGGGATACTTGAAAAACGAGATATACCGTACTCCAGTTCAGAATATTGAAGATCTGCGTGACCGAATTACAGTGGCTGCCGATAATTTGAGACTTCAAGCACAGCAGGAAGGAGGTGTATTTCAGTTAGTGCGCCGAAATTGAATTAGACGCGCCCAAGCTTGCATTGAAGCCAATAGAAACAACTTTTAACAGCTTTTATAAGTAAATGAACTGGTAAACTGTATTATTTTATTATCTCGATTTCTGTACGACTTTTATTACATTTTTTTTGAGAAATCAACTTCTTTCGTAACAGTGCATATGTGGTTAAAATTTCGTGGATAAGTTGTGAAACACCCTGTATATTTCAAGACTCCTGGAAAAGGAAATCTAGCTGTTCACTTAGTGACTAAAAGACAATTCCAAACTGAAACGGCTATTGTTTTTCAAACTCACATTGCCGCACCATAGTTAAGTCAACTAAAGTTCCTAGTTTCGCAATGTCCAAGATAAAGTAAATAAAATTTATTTATTAAAAAATCACTGTTCTCCTAATCTCACCGCACCTTTAAAACGCTGCTTCTTAAAGTAAGAAAACATATAATAGAAGATTTGAACTATATCAACAATTAGACAATAATACATTAAAACACATGTGGTAGTGAAGCTAAGTAAAGCTTGGTACCTAATGACAATTTTAACTGAATTAACTTCTGCTTAAAAATTTTTTTCATCAAATTAATTTCTTTAATGTTAAAATGTATTGTATTTCCACGAAACGCTATTGGTTTTTAAGCCACGTCGGTCACGTGACCCTGTAGCAATCTTTCTGGTGACTATTATATTATTTTACTATAAGAATCCGTTGTCAATGAAAGTGAGATAGTCTAATACGCGGAGTAGTCGATCGGGGTTGTCATATCTGATTAGAACTTTTGTTACTGTTGTAATTTGATCTGAGGCTTTGAGTATTTTAGCTTGTATTATACTACTTTGCAATAAAAGTAATTTCTTTATACTGGTTAGAAACTGATATTGGCAAAACATTGCTATTCTTTGTATGAAAATTTTTGAATATATTCACCGTAATATAGTAGTAGTAGTAGTAGTAGTAGTAGTTAGGAGGAGGTCTAGAGACCTGACTTGTAGGCCTATAAGGCCCTTTTAGTCTACCCCAGCTCCTCTCTCAACCACTACCCGCCACCAGGTGTATATCCTTGAATCTGCCTGTCCTTACTATGTAAGTCTGTATATCCTTCCATGCAAGATCCTTAACTTCGTCCCTATGCAAGACCGTAGTGCCGAAAATATCTCGTCACAGTCTCGCTCGCGCTTCACATCTGCACAGGAAGTGAAGCGGAGTTTCCTCCTCTTCCTGACACTCCGTGCAGATAGAATCTTCCTCAATGCCTAACATAAAGAGGTGTCTTCTCAATCGACAGTGCCCCGTTACTATTCCTATGATGGAATTTAGAGCTTTTCTGTCTCGGGCTAGTAACCACTCTGTTCGGCCCTTATCGGGCTTCACAATGAAGTCTTTAGCTTGCTCCCGACCCCGGACTAGCCCCATTCACGTTGAAGTTCATGTTTTGCCCATTCGTCGAGTGGTGTCCTTATCTGCTGCCTAGCGATACCTAAAGCTGGTTCTGGTCCTACATATGGGCTGGTGGCGCCGAGTCTAGCAAACTCATCTGCCCTCAATCCCACAGTGTCCTGGCACCCAAACCAACTTCACTCTTTTACGTCGCGTCAACTGCTCTAGCCTTTCACCGCATTCCTGAACCAAAACTGATCCCGCCGTGGGTGAGTCGAGCGCCTTAAGTACTGCTTGACTGTCTGAGCATATGACAATCTCTCCCTATGCCCCCTCTATGACTTCCTTCATCGTTATTGCCATTAGAATGGCATATACCTCAGCCTGAAACACCGTTGAAAACTTCCCCAAAGGGAAGCTGGACCCGGTTTGTGTAGCCTCAATATAAACTCCAGCACCAGAGGATTGCAACTGTGTCATACGTGAACCATCCATATAGCAAACAATTGCCTCTCTGGAGAACTCCAGCCTGTTTCTGTCCCAGTCCTCTCTTTCGGGGATTGAGATACTATAACCCTTATGCCATCTTAGTCTGCCTGAGGGTCGCGCTACTCTGTAGGTAGATAAAGGGATCTCTATTTCCACAATGTGGGAGATCCTTGCATGACCCACGACCTCACCTTTGGTATGCCAAGCTCCTGCGTCTCTCATTCGCAAGTGCGCTGCCATAGCCTCTTTTTTAATGAAAGTAGACAATGATGGCAGCCCTAGCAAGACATCCAATGCTGCTGACGGCGTCGTCCTCATTGCTCCAGTTATCGCTAGGCTAGCCAGTCTCTGGACTTTTGCAAGACTGGAACGAATGGTTTTCCTCTCCACCGAGGGCCACCACACTGTTGAGCCGTATGATATCCTAAGTCTTATGACTGCTTGGTACAACCAGTGCATGACCCTAGGACTTAGCCCCCAGGTTGTGCCTACCGCTCTACGGAGCTGCCAGAAGGTCGCTATTGACTTCCTTATCTGCCTATCGACATGAGTCTTCCAGCTCAGCTTTGCATCTACTGTGACCCCCAGGTATTTAACCTCTTTTGCCAAGGTCAGGTGTTGCCCATACAATCTTGGGGAGTCGAAAATCTCCTAAATTCCTTCTCCTTGTAAAGAGGATCATCTCAGTCTTCCGCGGATTAACCGTGAGACTTACCTCATTACACCATGCCTTCAATATATTATAGACCATCTGCATTCTCTCGCAGATGATGCCCAAGTACTTGCCTGATATTAGAATCAATCCATCATCCACATAAGCTTGTGCAAAGAAGCCGGCCTCCACGAGTCTGTTGAGCAGACCATCCATGACTAGACACCATAGGTGCGGGGAGAGACAGAGCAGTACCCGTTTTAACGCTCCTGGCTGCGAGCGAGTCGCAGATGACGTTTGTCCGTGCTCTATCAAACGTTCCTTCCACATCGAAAAACACAGCTAAAGCTGCTTCCTTAAATTGTAAAGCCTTCTCAATCCTTTGCACCATACTGTGGAGAGCTGACTCCGTTGATCGCCCTCCCCTATATGCATGCTGATTAGCATGAATCGGTGGGACTGCTAGTGCTCCCTCCATTAGATGCCTGTCAATGATCCTTTCCAATGCTTTCATTAGGAAGGATGTCACCGTAATATAAATTCGTGTAAACACTGGAATGCTTGGCTAGGCTTGGCATCATCGTCCGATCGATCTTGTACTGTGAGGTAATCTTGGCAGTGGCTAAATATGTAAATAATGAACCCTATTTTTATTCTTACTCTAAGCCTTTTAATGCATAGAAACTTTGAAATAGCTTATCGGTTTTGATTGTGAA
This sequence comes from Kuschelorhynchus macadamiae, assembly GCA_030620095.1. Taxonomy (NCBI): domain Eukaryota; kingdom Metazoa; phylum Arthropoda; class Insecta; order Coleoptera; family Curculionidae; genus Kuschelorhynchus; species Kuschelorhynchus macadamiae. The sequence goes on along the minus strand of JAUTXW010004441.1, from coordinate 71,756 downwards.
TGCTACTAACCTAGTGAACCAATATAATTTTATTCGTTGTGGTTTTATAATTTTAAAGAATTCTAATCGCTGGGGAGACGGTGATGAAAGCGAAATTAATAAAACTATTGCAAAGTCAGTGCCGAAGAATATAGTTATTAATAAACAAAGTCAATGGCATGTCAGTTTTCTCAGTTTTTGAAATGTCTTCATCCTTTGTATTCTCTCCTCAAATGTGACTAGTGATACGATTAATTATCTATTATATAACTCACTGTGCATCTGTTCCATATAGAAGGATACGACTAGTAACACTGGGGAACACATTTCAACTGTTTTTTGTTTCTTGAACAAAACCTATTTTTTTGGATTCATCTAGACCCAAGTAACTAAAAAATACCTATTAAAGAGTTTTGGTGAAAATCCAAATTATTTGTTACGAAAATGTTATTTATAGGAATATACAGGGTGTCCCAACTAAAAGTATCCACCCCAAATAACAAGTCGCCAAGACAAAAAAAAAATAAAACGCTCGGACCCGTCGATTTTGCTTTTGATTTTAATAATAATTACTCCGGACGAGAGGAAAATAAAAATAGTAAATGTAAATTAATGGGGAATTTTTGCGTTTAAGAAATGTTTTCTACAAAAACTAAATTATTTTATGAATTGTTCGAAATGTTCGCCATTTACTTCCATGCAATGATATAGACGAGCCTCGAATTCCTCTCGAACATTTTGAAATGTTTCAGGTGTTAACTGACGGCATTCAGCTACTATTTGCTGTTTTAAATCCTCAAGTGATTCTGGCTGCACCTTAAAAATCGTTGTTTTCATGTGTCCCCAAAGAAAGAAGTCCAACGGCGTCAAATCAGATGATCGTGCCGGCCATTCGATGGGACCTCTTCTTCCAATCCAGTGATCGGGAAAAGTATTATCGAGAAAATCTCTTACCGGACGAGCGTAGTGAGGAGGTGCTCCATCTTGTTGAAAGAATGTCACCATTTAAATTGCCTTCTAATGAAAAAAGGTCCAACAACGTGATTGCCTAGAATTCCCGCCCACACGTTTACTTTTAAAGGATGCTGGCTATGGGTTTCCCTGAATAAATGGGGGTTGCTGTCGCTCCAATACCTGCAGTTGTGACGGTTTACTTCTCCATTTAAGTAAAATGTGGCTTCGTCAGAAAAACAAATATTGTACAATGAAATGGTATGGTTGTTTAATTTTTCAGAAATATTCTCACAAAACTCTATTCTGCGATCAAAGTCATCTTCGTTCATTTCGTGAAGCAATTGATATTTAAAGGGTCGAAACTTATGGGATTTTAGAATCCGGTGAACACTGCTTCGGGAGACTCCTGATATTGCAGCTGTTTCTCTGATGGAGTTACTTGGGACCATAGCAACATGGCCAAGGACTGCAACCTCAACATTTTCATTTCTTATTGGTCTTACTCTTTCATGCTTTTTATTGACAACTGAGCCGGTTTCGAAAAATTTGTTCCACAGTTGTAATACACTTCTATGAGTCAAAGAATGTTCGGGATGAGATTCATTAAAACTTACAGCGACAGCTCTCGCACAATTATTGTTTCTAATGTAAAGAACAATAATTTCGATTCTCTCTTGTATCGTAAACGTCATAGGCAATTGTTAGAAACTTTCGTCTTTTAACACTTTCAGACAAAATAAATTTTAAATAAAATGCACAAACTGTAATAAACGCATGAATGCTTGACACTAAATAAACGCTAACAATGTGATTTTATTTTGTTTGTTGCTGATGTTTTATGATAACAGTAAGAATGGAATGCTGATTTTTTTTTAAATTTTGTACAGTGACAATTCGACAAGTTAGCTTAAACGTTTTGGCAACGGTCTGTTTCATTGCAAGGGAGTAAATGGCGAACATTTCGAACAATTCATAAAATAATTTAGTCTTTGTAGAAAACATTTCTTAAACGTAAAAATTCCCCATTAATTTACATTTACTATTTTTATTTTCCTCTCGTCCGGAGTAATTATTATTAAAATCTTTTCACTAGCATGCATCATACCCTAAATTTAAAGCACCCAACTCTTGCAGTTAATTTATTCATATTTTTTTTTTCGACAAGCTGCCATTTCTTCGGGAATGACAGCAGAGGCTTCAAACTTGGCAGTTGTAACCAGAGTCGGAAACCCTTCAAAATAAGGTATCACTCGACCCCCCTTTCCTTAACATTTTGGGGGTGAATCTCACCCCCGCTCAGAGGGTGATGTTGCGAAATTGAAAATAGGCGCAAAATGTTTCCCCCTCAAAAGCAAACTCGACGGGTCCGAGCGTTTTATTTTTTTTTTGTCTTGGCGACTTGTTATTTGGGGTGGATACTTTTAGTTGGGACACCCTGTATAATGAACATCCAAACTACAGTTGAGAATATATTGTTGGTCCAGCAATTAAAAGGCACATCTTTATCATTGAATCTGAAGTTTCAGCCTGTTTTTTGAAAACAGCCTCTGGGGCATCTCTCGTAATAGTCCAGCTGTATTCGGCTAACATCTTACAGTTTCATTTTTCTTTCTTTCAATGTTTGAAATATCCCACTGTGTTCGTCACTTAAACCACTACAATTTTCCTGAAACTAATCCAGTTAATAATCCAGGAAATAAATTTTCAACGACATGTTACATCCCAGGTTTTGATAACTTAAAAGAAGTTGGGCAATCAGGTCTTTATAGTTTTCTGCTTTTATGTTTCCTAATAAAATTGTTGCAACCATTTTAAAGGCATTCCAAGCACCTCTTTCCTTAGCTTCAAATATGGAATCGAATTGCGCATCTCTGAAAAGTTTCCTAATCTGTGGATCCCACAAATATTTCCTCTTTAATTTTAGCGTCACTGATTGTGGGGATTTTTTTTTTAAATAACTGAAAGCACGGCCATCTTTCTGAATCGCGTTCATACATTTTTTCAGTCATAATTTCATATGCAGTGGCGGTAGTAAAATCATTTCAGAGGGAACTTCCTGGCTCAAAAGATTCTCTCGATCGGACCGACTGTCCCATTCGGAGAAGATGACGCAGTATTTGGCATAACCTAGGTGCATTCCAAGCAAAATCGCCACAACTTTTAAATCCCCAGAAATTAGCCATTTGTAGCATTTATATTGCATGATCTCCAGTAATAATTTCAAATTGATTTACGTTTCTTTCATGTGGACTGCATGACCAATTGGGACTGAAGGCAACTTGTTTCCATTATGGATAACACAGCTTTATGACTGACTTTAAGGAATTAATGAAAAGTCTCATAGTCCCGATTTAAAGCCGCAATTAATCCCTCAATGTCCCTACAGGCTACCAAATTGTATTCCATGTTAAAAAATGGTTTTAGGTTTTTCTGACGTCTCCGGCACATACAAACTTTTACTTCATCTTAAAGCAAATTCCTTTGTTGCAATCGAAAGGCCAATCTTATTTCTGCTTTTTTCTTGGGCAATTCTAAATTTCTTATAAGTGACCTTAGTTAATTCACTTTGACTTATCTGTTGAGGTTTTTTACTGGGAAGTTCCCGGGAGAGGCAGCTATCTAGGTTATATCCGCTTTGGTTTAACTCTAATATAATTTATAAAATAAATTTAAGAAAACTGAAAATCCGCTATTTCGTGAGCAGTTTATTGAAATTAGATCTGAGATTGAACGTGAACTAAAAGTTTCACAAACTAATTATGTTCGTAACAGAAGAAAATATATCAGAGGATCTCAATAGATTCTGGTCTTATTTACATGTAAAAAATAAATCATTAGTAATTCTACAAACGGTAACGTATATTAACGACAAGATCCTCAAACGATTGCTCAGTTTTGCGGACTTTTTCTTTCGGGCGTTTTAGGACAGGACTCTGTCAATATCCTACCTGTATTTTAACCTCTATTACGGAAATAAAATTGAAATGGCTGGTCGTAAGTTAATGCCTAATATGACTATGGGTCCTGATCTTGTTCCTGCATTCATAATTAAAGATTCTCTTTCCATATTTCTTAAACCACTAACTACGATAATTAAGGCGGGGATTTCAACGTCATGCTTTCCAGATTCTTGAAAAGGATCACGTATTTGTCCGGTTTTTAAGAAGGGCGAAGCAGATGTAGATAACTATAGGCCAGTGGCTATTGTGTGCAATTTCAGCAAGCTATTCGAAATCGTGTTGCATAAATATATGGCTGCGCACACCTCTGGGATGATATCTGATGAACAGCATGCTGCCCGGTAAATCAACAGTTACTAACGTTGTGCGTGCTATTCAATACATCTCTGAGAAGTTTGACAAACAAAGTCAGGTAGATGTGATCTAAAAAGATTTTTCTGAAGCTTCTGACAAGCTTGTTCATGGAATTATACTAAAGAAACTCTTAGCATTTGGTATTTCAGACCCGTTGGTTCAATTAATAAAATCCTATTTATCAAACATACAAAGGAAGCTTTCACGGCTTTGGTCAATTAACAAATCATGGTCCTTGGGATTAGACCGTGTCAAATTGGAATTACTATCCGACGTTTCGCCTTCGATTACACGAGGCATCTTCAGGGATCTTTACTCCACGAGATCTGTATTGTTCAATCTGCTGTAGCTGAACACCAGCATAACACTGGCCATTTCATAAATGTAAAGGAAACCAAGGTTCTAGCATCGGTTCCAGGTTTTTATAAACGAAAAGTTAGAGAATCTATTGTAATATTTAAACATATAAAAAATTTCAATAGAGACACGTGTTACGGTCTACATCACACGTGGAAACCGATCTTAACGCAGGGTCCCGGTTCCGAGCACATTTATGAAATGGCCAGTCTCTCAAGACATTCAGTGTTCAGATCTAGTAGACACGTAAAAATCCGATCTTAACAGCAATCGAAGGCAAAACAAGTCGATTATAAAAAATAGTAATTCTAATTTGACACACAAGAACCATGATTTCTTAATCCTATTTATCAAATAGGTATCAATATGTACAGGTCCGTGGATACAAGTCTACTAAGAGATTTGTACAGGCATCGGGGGTACCGTAAGGGTCAGTGCTTGGACCACTTTTCTTTAATATGTTCATCAATGACATTGTCTATGGATTGGAGGTCGAATGTTTGCTGTATAAGGACTTAAAATATTTTGTGAGATTCGCTCTCTTGACGATGCTTATATACTACGAAACTGTTTAGACTTGGTTGATAGGTGGTGTACTGAAAATAAACTTTCGTTAAATCCTTTAAAGTGTCTTTTTCGAGAAAATCACAACCAATTGAGCAAAATTATGCCATAGATAATGTCGTACTGGCAAGATCTACTGTGATTAACGACCTTGGAGTAATTTTCGATTCAAAACTTACATTTATTAAGCTAAATTCCTTAAAACTGCATGCTTTATATTGGCCGGTTGTTGGATATCCCTATGAAGATTTGTTCGTTAAGTTCGGTCTTATTTAGTTAGCGGCTAGACGATCATGCAACTCAGTTTAATTTTTGTATTAATTATTAAACAATAAGATTAATTGAATCCGTCTGCTCGATTGTATTAGATTTATAGTGCCTATATTGGAAGGAAGACGCTTGAGCTTTATTCCCCAGTTCCACGAACAATTTTCAAAAAACTACAAAGAAATTGAAAATAGTATTGACATATTACACTGCAGCATTCAACGGATTAGAAGGATGTTTGTTTAACTTCATTTTTAATTTTTATTGTTCAATCCCTGTAATTGGTTAGCCTGTTGAATATTGTTTTTAAAATAAATATATATATATATATATATATATATATATATATATATATATATATACAATGAGGGCATAAAGTCTGGAAACCTTGAGATATGTCAAAAACTATACAAGTTGGGTAAAAAAGTTTCATATAAAAATTGTATAGTTCCTTACGATTAATGATTAATGATTCAAAAATGTCTTGAAATGTACAGGGTGTTTTAAAATCAAGTTACACGCCAAAACTTCAGAATCTCTAATGGAACACCCTGTATAATATTTCATTTTAAGAATCTACATGAAATTCTGATCATATTTTATTAAGCATACCCTATCCCTAAAGTCAACTGTTTTTGAGATAAAAAAATGAGAAAATGGAAATTTTGCTTTAAACAAAATTAACTCATTTCCCTATGCATAGTGAAACCTGGTGGATTATTTTAGAACTCCCATAGAAACTGTCATGTACTGACAATAAACTGTGTTAATTTTTAACATATTGTTGGAGAGTTACTTTTTTCCTGATAAAAATGCTTTCAGAAAGAGAAAGAATAGAGATTCTTATGATGTTTGGATGGGGAGATCGTCAAAGAAATCTTGACGAAGTATGTGAACTTTTTAATAATACGCATCCCGAGCGAGGACAAGCAATCGCAAAATTATCAAAAAATTTCGTGATCATGGTTAAGATTAATCCATGAATTAAATGAAGACGACTTTGACCGCCGAGTTGAGTTTTGCGAAAGTATGCAAGAGCGGTGCAACCTGGATCCATTCTTTTGTAGAAATATTTTATTTTCCGATGAAGCCACCTTTTTTCTTAATGGTACTGTCAACCGACAAAACTGTAGATATTGGTCTACAGAGAATCCCCATTGGGTTCAAGTGGCTCATAAGCAATATCCCGAGAAAATCAATGTTTGGGCTGGAATATTTCAAGATAGAATTATAGGTCCCTACTTTTTCGACGTAAATTTAACCGGCGAAATTTATCTTGATTTTTTACAACTCGAGTTGATTCCTGCCTTAGCTCAATTGTATCCAGGTAATGAGCCCGATATGCCTACTGCAGCAATGTGGTTCCAACAAGATGGAGCACCACCTCACTACGCGCTACCTGTTCAGCAGTATCTCAGTGAAATATTTCCTAACAGGTGGATAAGACGTCGTGGTCCCACGAATGCCGGCCAGGTCCCTGGACTTAACTCCCCTAGATTATTTTCTGTGGGGATATTTAAAGAGCAAAGTTTATTTGAACAGACCTCCTAATATCGATGCGCTGAAAAATCGTATAAGAGATGAAATCCGACAAATCCCACCTACTTTCATTCGAAATCTACAAGAGTTCATCAATCGATTAGGATATTGTCAGGAAGTGAACGGACAACAGTTCCAGCATCTATTCGTGTTAATCGTTATTAAAAAAAAATTTGTGAAACAGTTTTCTCTTTTTTTATCTCAAAAACAATTGACTTTAGGGATAGGGTATGCTTAATAAAATATGATCAGAATTTCATGTAGATTCTTAAAATGAAATAATATACAGGGTGTTCCATACTTCAAGACATTTTTGAATCATAAATCGTAAGGAACTATACAACTTTTATATGAAACTTTTCTACCCAACTTGTATAGTTCTTGACATATCTCAAGGTTTCCAGACTTTATGCCCTCATTGTATATATATATAAAATCGGAGTCTTGCGGGATTGATATGTCGACGACATTTTTTGATACACTACTGTTCATCAGAATCAAGGGTATATTCCTATTCCTAAGGTGGATCCTAGTCTCCAACTTTGCAGTCAAAATACAAGTGGTAAGCCTTATTTATTAAAGGACTAAGAGTACGTTTTTGTTTTACAAAAGTCACTTTGCCAAATATATAACAGAAATGATCTGGCGTATTTATACAAACTCGCAACATGTTGCTGAAAACTAATTAGGATTTATGTTATGTGTATTAAATACAAATTACAACTGAGACTTTTGCAAGACAGATTGTTAATCAGTATAATAAAATAAGTAAGATTTTGCTACTTTGGTCTCGGAATTATTTTTGCTGTCTACCCTTATGAGTGATAATCTTCCAAATGACTATTGTTTGATGGATTTATTGTTATTGTTATTTTTTGACTAATTAAATTGAGTCTGTCATTAATTTGCATGATATTGCAGAATGACGAATGAAAGATTTAGTACGTACCTCAAATCGACGAGACAATAAAAAGTGAAACCAAAAAATACAGAGGTTTTAAACAAATACGTATGGAAGCAATTTACTAAGTTTTGCTTTGCACTGAGTTACAAATTTGGGAGTTTGACAACGGAAGAAGATTTGTCATATTATTTTATCAATAAGATTTTGGGTTAAATAATGCCCCCCGCCTCCTATATGTTCGTCCCGGTGTATCTCGGTTGTCTTTAACGACTGAAGGTCTTACATTTCTAAGAAAAAATTAATATGAAATTAATTTTTTTGTCTCGACTAGTATAAAAATTACTCAAATTCAAAATGATTAAAATATCATGTACTTTAGTTCAGTAGTTTTAGAGATTTATTGATTTAAAACTTAAAGTAGACTTTACTACATCAAATTAGTGGAGATCAATTAAAGCAAGAAATCAGCCAGCAAGTGGTATAAAAATAACTAATGAGGATACTGATGTTATTATTTAATGCATTTTTAACTCTTGCGTCACTTACGCAAGCATACGGAGTTCTTTAATTTTAGGGTTTTAAAAACTTGACTCTAAAAAAACTGCACAATAATAAATAACAAGAATGTACTTGCGTGTCACCGAAGTAAATGTTGAAAATGACCAACTTCACTCCCCATGCAGTAATAGAGGTTTTGCTCAAAACGTTGTCATTTACAATTCTTTGTTGCAATCTTGTAATGAAGTCGGTTGAGTTGCATAGATTTTGCTTTTTAAGTCCAAAGGTGATAAATCTGGCGATCTTGAGGGCCAATCAATAGAACCTCTTCTTCCAATCCATCGACCTGGAAACGTCTGATTTAAATATTGTCGAACAAATATTGCATAATTTGACGGGGCACTGTGCTGTTGGATCACCAACCTATCCTCAATGTATCGCCGATCAATCTGATTTTCAATTATTGCTGCTAACGCTGGATCTATGGAGTCTTGTAATAATTGTAAATACATTTCACCCAAATTTTCAGATAAGAAAAAAGGACCAACTATAGGATCGCCAAAAATACCAACCCAAACATTTAATTTTTGTGGTCATGATAAATTCTGGGATTAGAATCGGACCAATATCGGCAGTGATGACGATTTACCATGCCGTTTATGAAAAAAAGCATTCATCAAAGAAATAAGCGTTGAATAGAAGGTTTTCATCGTTTATAATTCGTTCACTCATAACTTCACAATATTGTGTTCATTAAGTTCTTGCACAAAGTGTATTTTGTATGGATGAAAACTATGGGCTTTAAGAATCCTTTGGATACTACGTCAACTAACATTAGACCCAGTTTCCAATTAGCGGGTTCTTAACGTAGGATCTAGATAAACTTGCCCTAAAACGATCGCTTCCGTTCCTTCGTTCCTTATAGGATTTTCATTTTTTCGTATTTTACTGATCCAGTTTCTTGCACGTTGCTGTTCTCATATCGCTCATTAAATATTTGTGATGTTCTATTAGCGCACTGATTATTTCCGAAAAATATTTCGATCATTTCAATGCTTTTTGCCCGTGCTGTCTACCATGGTTAATTTAAAAAGTGTTAAAAGGCATTTTAGCAACATGGTTTTGTCGTAGTTTGTTTATAAATAATTTACCGTTAATACGCATTAACAAGAATGCGTTGAAGATGTCTCACGAAAACAAAATCGACGGGTCCGAGCAAAATAATGAGCTCCCCGTAAATGTCTGTTTCGTTTTCGATGCGCCACCCCGTATGAAGTTACCTATATAAAAAAATCCTAACATGAATTTTTATTTTAAAAAGAGTTTAGACATTAGCAGAAAATAATACTTCTAACTTATAATATTTTAAATAAAACCCTGTTTTCTTTGAGAACTGAGCAATTTTCAGGTCTGCCAGATAAAATTATTTTTCTTTTTCGTATCCACGAGTGAACCTTTTTCTTTTGGCCGAGAGAAAATCTGTGAAAATGACAGGCCTTTATAAAAACTATAAAAGGTACATTATTACAATGAAATGAGATGTGTCTGCAAACGAAGTTGTTTAGCTAAAATATAAAATACGACATTTTTTTAGGGAAACGAAGCGTGTAGGTCTGTAGAAAAAAAAAAGTTACACTAGTCGAATCTGTAGTTCGATTCTTGTGAAACGTTTTACGAACGTAAATAAAAATTATCGAATAGCCACGCTATCTTTCAGTTTATTGAATTTATGTCTAAATATATTGTTTGGTTTGTTAGGCCTCCTTCAAGAGATTGACAGCTGTATTCATGTGACAACGTCCCTGGATTCTATGTTATTTTTAATAAAACAGAAGGTAGATTTTATAAGTTTCAAAAATTCCACGATTTACTTCTAAGCACTGCGTTTGTTACCCGATCCAGTAATGCTTCTCTTGTATTTACTTTAGTGGAACATACCTGTGATTTGAACCACCCCCAAAAGACAATAATCCAAAGGATTAAGGTCTGGCGATCTAGGTGGCCAAATATACGGACCACCCCGACCAATCCGTCGTTTTGAAAAGTTTTGGTTTAAAAAATCTCTTATAAGTAAACTAAAGTGTGCTCATGCTGCAAATTCATGTTTTGTCTTACATTAAGGGGAACATGTTCTAATAGATTTCCCAAGTGGTTTTCAAGAAAATCTAAATATTTTTCTCTTGTAAGACTACCGTCGATTATAAATGGACCAATTAAGTGACCATTTAACATTCTACACCACACATTATTGCTAAATTTATGTTCTACCGTGCGTGAGGGTTTTGATAGGACCACCGGTGTTCATTGTGAAAATTATATCATCACGCGTGAACTGTGCTTCATCAGTGAACAAAACGTACCTACACAACCTTCGATCTTCATTAATCCAATCACAGAATTGCATTCTCAACTCAAAATCACCCTCCTGCAAATGTCGAACCCGTTATAAATGAAATGGGTATAATGTGAAAATTTCTCCAAGCAGACGATTGTGTAATTTGATAAGTATTTGCAATTCGCCTAGTGCTTACGCTTGGATCATTTTCGACGGCACTTCAGCGTCAGGTCCCGTTTTTCAGATAAAATTTTGACACTTGGAAACATCCCAGACTCTCCAGAAGGAAGCGAAGGCTTGTTAAAAAACTATTTTATCTGGTACCCTTCTATCACCTGGAAAATGCTGGTACTACGCGACTTCTTGAATTGGTGGCAGAATTTCGCAGGCACGTACTTAGATATAATGTTTCTTAAACGATTACTGTCAAAATTTTATCTTATTAATAACTCGTATTACTATTGCTAAGTAACGCATAAAAAGAAGGCAATACCAACCAGCAGTCGTTCTGTCAGGCAACGCACACTTCTGTTTTTACTTCCCTCGTAAAAAGGAAGTATTTTAATCGTGAAAAAATCGCCCTCCGAGATTTTTTCAGATCTTCACGTTTCAGGGTCCCTAGATGACGAAAAACATGTTTTCTCAATTCCGTCGGTCTGTCTGTCTGTCTGTCTGTTCGCGGCGTAGCTAAAAAACTACTTATCCGATTGACTTCAAATTTCGGTCAAAAATTAAGGGTCATATGGGATGACCTGGTAACATTTTGGTAAAAATCCAATATGGCGAAACAAAATGGCGGCCTAATGAAATGTTAAAAAAATTATTATTAAAAAGCTACTCATCCAATTTACCTCAAATTTTGCAAAAACATCAAGATTGACTTTAAATTTTTATCAAAAATTAAGGGTTATATGGGTATGACCTGGTAATATTTTGGTAAAAATCCAAAATGGCGGTAGAGTGAAATGTTAAAAAAATTATTATGAAAAAACTGCTTATCCAATTTATTTCAAATTTTGCATAAATCTCAAGTATTATGTTGGAATCAACTGGTAAAATTTTGGTACGAATCCAAGATGGCGGAACAAAATGGCGGTATAATAAAATATTTTAAAATTCAAATTTAAAATTATTTGGGGTTAAGATCCAGTAAAAAACCAATTTTTTTAATTATCGACTTTTTGCAACTTAATTGTTGCATCTTCAGGACACATATGTAGATCTTATATCCTGCATGAAACCCATATTATCAGTACTTTTACTCCATTGTTCCGCATATATTACCCAAATATTAAGTTTCTAAATGATTTTCGTTAACAATCCCTTTGTTGTTATTGTGTGCTGAATTATTTGGGGTTAGGATCCAGTAACAAAAACAAAAGACTATTTTTAAATAGTCGACGTTTCGCAATTTTATTGTTGCATCTTCAGGACACATGTAGATTCTATATCCAGCATGAAACCCATATTATCTGTATTTACACATTCCGTTTGTACGTAGATATTTCCCAGATGTTAAGTTTCTTAATGGTTTTCGTTACCGATCTTCTTGTTTTTATGTTAGAGTGGTGTATTATTTTTTTAATTGCCGACGTTTCGAAACTTTATTGTTGCATCCTCAGGGTACATATACAAGGTGTTTTACAACTTATAAGAAGTTGATTTCTAAAAAAAATTTAATAAAAGTCGTACAGAAATCGAGATAATAAAATAATACAGTTTACCAGTTCACTTACTTATAAAAGCTGTTCAAAATTGTTTCCATTGGCTGCAATGCAAGCTTGGGCGCGTCTAATCCAATTTCGGCGCACTAACTGAAATACATCTCCTTCCTGCTGTGCTTGAAGTCTCAAATTATGGGCAGCCACTCTGATTCGGTCACGCAGATCTTCAATATCCTGAAATGAAGTACGGTATACCTCGTTTTTCAAGTATCCCCATAAAAAGAAGTCCAGAGGATTTAGATCGGGAGACCGTGGAGGCCATGCAATTGGTCCACCCCTACCGATCCAGCGTATCTGCTGTACCTCATTCAAAAAATTACAAACTTCTAGACAAAAATGCGGAGGTGCCCCATCGTGCAGAAACCACATCCTTGCTCAGACCGCCAATGGCACATCTTCAAGAAGGACCGGCAAATAATTCCGAAGAAATTCCAAATACTTGTGACCATCCATCCGATCTGGCAATATGAACGGTCCAATTAGACGTTCATCAATAATACCTGCCCACATGTTTAAAGAAAAACGATGTTGGAAGTTTATCTGGACTATTGCTTGAGGATTTTCAACCAAACGTGTGTATTGTGAAGATTGGTTATACCATTACGAGTAAAAATTCATTCGTCGATAAGGGTACAGTTGGGCTTCATGTAATATGCGCCACGCTGTCGCATGTGAGACTTCTGGTACCTGTTGGGCTAACCTCCCTGTGCTTATTCCTGGATTTTCTTCCACAATATGCAAAATTTCTTCTTCGGCGTTTAAAACGCGTTGTGGGCGAACCCGACCCCCATCCACCCCACGTCTGGGGCGCAAATCTCCACTAGCACGTGCCCGTAAAACAATTGAAGTAAATGTTTGTGGATGTGGTATGTGCCTATTCGGAAATCGGTTTGCATACAAACGAGAAGCCGCTTGCGAATTTTGCCCTGCTTCTCCTTACGCTAAAACAATATCCACTAACTCCTCATTACTGTACACATGTGCCATTTTTAATAAATATCGAAAAACATAAACTCGCAAAATACTTTTTTTAAATTCACAAAAATCGACCGTTGTTCATTCAGATCACTCACGATACAGATTAAACATTATTTACATGTTCTTATCAATATGAAAAAACAAAAAATTCCTGGTATTTTGTTTCTTTAGTGGATTGGTACAACATTTGCTACAAGAAATTATTAATGAGTGTTGTGATATCGCAACGATGAGCGCAAAATACAGATATTTATTTTTCATTTTGTTATTGACACTCAGAACTATAACTTAATTTCTGTAGGACTTTTATTACATTTTTTTTTAGAAATCAACTTCTTTCGTAACAGTGCATATGTGGTTAAAATTTCGGGGATAAGTTGTGAAACGCCCTGTATAGATTCTATATCCTGCATGAAACACATGTTTTCAGTCTTTACCTACTACGTTGGACCGCAGAAATTTTCCAGATATTAGGTTTCTAAATGGTTTTCGTTAACGATCCTCTTGTTTTTATGTTAGAGTGGTGTATTATTTGGGATTAGGATCCAGTAAAAAAAATAAATGTCACTTTTTTAAATTATCGACGTTTCGCAACTTTATTGTTGCATCCTCAGGACACATAAATTTTATATCCTGCATGATACCCATATCGTCATATGTTGTTATATTAGAGAGGTATTTTATTTGGGGTTAGAAAATATCTGCGGACCAATAGAGTAGGTAAAGACTAATATGCGTTTCAGGATATAAAATCTATGTGTCCTGAGGATGCAACAGTAAATTGGCGAAACGTCGACAATTTAAAATATGACCTTTTGTTGTTTTACTGGATCATATCCTCAACTAATACACTATTCTAACATAACGACAAGAGGATCGTTAACGAAAACCACTCAGAGACTTAATACCTGTGATATCTGCGGACCAACGGAGTAGGTAAAGACTGATAATATGGGTTTCAATTTAAGATGGCGAAACAAAATGACGGCCAAAAATCTTGTTCAATTGATTTTAAATTATGCCCAAAAGTCATGTGTGGCATAGGTAGAAAGGAAATGGTAAACATATTGGTAGGATTCCAATATGATATGATGAATAAAATGGCGCCTAATAAAAAAAGAGTCAATATAATATGTAACAGTAACACATATGTACTGAACTAACTTGGATCACGATTGTTTTTATAATACATGTATACTTTATGTGCATTTGATAAAATTGCTCGTATCGAATTTTACCAATTTACCATTTGGACGTAAAAATGGCAAAGGAATCATTTATTTTACTCAAAAATGTAATACAGGGCTGTACCAAAGAGTTGTGATTGTACAAGTAAGAGTTATACTAAGATTAGATTAGAATTCGTCATACCAAAAAACCCCGGAAACAAATTTTCACTCCATTATTTACATTATCATAGATTTTATTTAAAAAATAGAAAAATTAAATAAAAACTTTAGCACCCTGTATCTCCAGAACGAAGGCCTTGCGGACATATATTTATATAGACTTTTATGTTTATTTTTGGGTCCTAAATACGTATCTGAAGTATGGACATTCCCTCATGAATCACCCTGTATATCACAACTTAATGCTTAAACAAAATTTGAAATTAGCCTAATAAGTAGTTTTTTCAGTCTGGTTTTTTAAACATTTTATTAGGCCACAATTTTGTTTTGCTATCTTATATTCATACCAAAATGTTATCAGTGCATTCATATGAAACACTTAATTTTTGTTCAAAATTTGAGGTAAATTTGATAATTAGTTTATTTATTAATATTTTTTAACGTTTTAATAGGCTGCCATCTTGTTTAGATTTTTACCAAAATATTACCAGATCATCCTCATATGACCCTTAATTTTTTACTAAAATTTTACATCAATCTGATAAGTAGTTTTCCGCGAACTGACAGACAGACAGGCAGGAAAAACGACGGAATTGATAAAATATATTTTTTGGCATCTAAGGACTCTAAAACGTCAAGATATGTAACACTTGAGAGGCTTATTTTTTCACGATTGCAAAACATTTTTTTGACCGCCATTTTGTTCCGCCATCTTGAATTAGCCCCACAATTTTTCATGTCTATACTGCAATCAGTTATGACACATAATTTGAAATCAATCCATTGAGTAGTTTTTTCAGGTTTAATTTTTCAATATTTTATTATTTTATTAAGCTGTCATTTTGTTCTGCCAATTTGGATTCGTACCAAAATTTTACCAGTTGATTCCCACATAATACTTGATTTTTGTGCAAAATTTGAGATAAATTGGATAAGCACTTTCTTAATAATAATTTTTTTAACATTTCGCTAGGCTGCCATTTTGGTTCGCCATATTGGATTTTTACCAAGATCTTACCAGGTTATCTCCATATGACCCTCAATTTTTCACCAAAATTTAATGTCAATCGGGTAAGTAGTTTTTTAGCCATGCCGCGAACAGACAGACCGATGGAATTGAGAAAATATGTTTTCCGACATCTAGGGACACTGAGACGTAAAGATCTGAAAAAATCTAGGAGGGTCACGATTACAAAACTTCATATTTATAAGGGAAGTAAAAATGGTTGATAACCGGATTTTTTTAGATAAATATCAATATAACATTTTTGATTGCTAACGAATTTGAATTACTTGACCAAAAACATATTAGTAACCATTATTTAATAGCCGTAGAACAACCTTTTTTTAATGAAAATAATTTACAATAAATTTTAGTTTGCTCTAAATGCGCCGTTTCGTTCCTAAATTACCACAATTTCATGGACGATGTTATTATCTAGTCGCAATAAACAACTGGTTATAGCTGCTCCAAGAGGGAACTTCCACTGAAATTAAGAATAATTAACCCCTAAACTCAACCGAGAAAGGTCACCGCTAGATAATTTAATAAAGAAATTTGGCGGGAAAACGGCTTAGTTCCTGCTGGGAGCATAAATTTCCATTTTCTGTTCGACTGGGTTAATGTCGTGTCCAAAAACGAGCCCATTACTCTACCAAAACTGCCAAGATTAATTAACAAAAAGTTTTAATACAGCCGGGAATATTTTATATGACGACCGAAAATTTGCGAGCGAGCTCTCGTTTTCCTCCCTCAGCTTAATTTAGCGTTTAATTTTTTTATTAACTTTTCCTAAATTAAACTAGACGAAGCTAACTTATAGGGGACAATCCATCTTCTCTATAATTTTCGAAACTAAAAAAATAATATTTTTATCTTGGAAATTTTATTTTATGAGGTCGGCATACAAAACTATACCCTGTTTCATAAATGTATAGAGTAATAAAACGTCATTAGGTATGCAAAAGGACCACCAATAATTTATGTCACTTCCATAGTTTGGCATTGATCTCATTGCAAAATTCTTTCTTCTCATTAAGTACAGGTAGTACTACCCGGTTTTGGGTTAATTTTTGCGTTTTGCCTATTGTTATCCGTTCATAAAGACTGAAAATAGTACGCTAAAGGTGTGAGGTTGAATAGAATTTAAATTGAACCAAATTTTATTTTAACAAAATAAAAATGATATACAGTGAAACCTCTCAACAACGGACAGTATCCGTGCCACAGAAACTGTCCGATGTATAGAGGTGTCCGTTGTGGGGAGTGAACCAATTAAATACCAGTGTATGTATGTATTCTTGCCTTTATTAAGTACTAGTCTATTATGTATGCATGCAAAATTTAGGCTTAATAATTGACGAACATTTTCGACACATTCTAAGTTTTAAGTTATATGAAGCTGACATCTATAGAGTTCAAAGAATCGAAAATTCCTTTTGTAGACTAATTTTTAGTTTTTATTC
Source organism: Kuschelorhynchus macadamiae (assembly GCA_030620095.1). Lineage (NCBI taxonomy): Eukaryota > Metazoa > Arthropoda > Insecta > Coleoptera > Curculionidae > Kuschelorhynchus > Kuschelorhynchus macadamiae. Next base: position 54,528 of record JAUTXW010004441.1, on the reverse strand, counting down.
TTTACTTGACGAATATAAACATAAAAAAATTGAAATATAAGCCCCGACTTTTCTTAATAAATGAGCAGATTGGTGGATGTTGAAGTGCCGTATTTCGTTTTGTGCGTTGGGGATGTTGGGACGTCTGTCGCGGTCTCTGTTCGTTTCTATTAATCTGTATTTAGGTTTTTAAAACGCTATGTATTTATGACATATACATTTTCGATTGTTATAAACCGTTATCTACGATCGTGAGATAAGAAGCTATTACCGCACTGATTTTAGTTAGGTAGCGTTACATATTACCACACTAGTGCGGTAATGATATGTGCTAATATTAAAATTAAAACAGAATCAAAGAAAATACGTTTTTTTTTTAATTCAACAAAAATTTGTTGCAACTATTGAAGTTATTTAAATTAATACCAGATATACTTGATGAACTTGACTTAACTTGCATTAAATATGTTAAGTTTTTGGATACTAGTTGCTTCGTTTTCCTTATTTAGTTATTCCTATACGGTTAAAATATCCACTCCTGTGTTGGTTAATAGTAATGTAGAAGACCTTCCAAAGCAATGGCCGTTTATTCTCATTGGCTGTTTTGTACATTTACCTTTCTTATAGCACAGAAAGAAACGACCATGATTAACGTGTTTAGGGCGTAACTTGATGTAATTTCGGAAAATTTCCACCATATCTAAACCTTCAAAGTCTCCTGATGTTTGTCCGCTCTTCTCTTTTACACGCTCCTCCTAGTCCAACAATAAGTACTACTTTCGCCATAACAAACTTGTTATCACCAGCTTCCTGCATAAAACACTAATATAGTTTTTCGTTAACATCTTCAATTTTGTAGGTCTATATCTTTCCGACTTTCTTTTTAAAAACGCTATTAAATGTGAATATTTATTAATATAGTCAAAAGCAGTGTTATGTTGCGGGTCATACGATTTATCAAGGACAAACTTTTTAAGTTTATTTTTCTTTTATTACGTGTAATCATATCCTCCACATAAAATCCGGAAGATGAATTAGATAGACCTATGATATTTTCATATGAAAAAAGAGGATAAACATACAAATACCAGTAGTTGCAAAAATCTTTGAGCGATGTCAGTTCAAAGTCAGATTGACAAGTCAGTGACAAAATGAATAAAAGAAAACAATTTTCGGGTTTTTTGCATCCACAAGTGAAAAAAATGGTATTAAATCTAATAAAATATTACGAAAATGAAAATTCACCGGCTAGTATCCAGTAGACAGTAGCAAAAGCTCTGGGAATCGGTATATGGACTGTGCAGAAAATTATGCATGAAAAAAAGACAGAAGACTTAAGTGATAATGTAAAAATGGATGTTCGTAATGCAATTTACGATTTATACACATCAAAAACTAATATAACCCTTCAAGTTTTAAAAGAAGCTTTAAAAAAACGAGGCGTATTGGAATATCCAGTTTTTAAAGAAATACACGGAAAATGGTTCATCATTTCACATGCATGTTCTTCAACAGGATTTCTCCCAGGTGCAAGTTTACTGTTTTCTTTAACATCCAAAAGTATGGACTACCATGATAATATGACCTGTGAACTGTTTGAAAAGTCGTTAAAAGAACAACTGATTTCAAATTTAGATGCTTCATCTTTAATCATTGTGGACAATGCATCTTATCATTCAAGAATCTTAAATAAACAACCTACTTCATCCTGGAAGAAAAGTGATGTTTATCACTGGCTAATAAAACAAAAACAAACTCCTTTACCCAATATGTAGAAACTAAAACTTCTTTTAATGGCAAAATCTATTGAAAACCCAACCATATATGCCGTAGATTAAATATTACGGGAAAATGGACATGAGGTTTTACGACTACCGCCATACTATTGCCAGTTTACCGTAATAGAATTAATATGGGCTAGAACGAGTTCTAGATGTCGAAATAGCACCAATGATCAGAAGATGAGGACTTTTTATGTGATGATATTTTTTAGTCTATAATATTAAAAACTTTCTGAAGGATTATATTAGTCTTTGACGTGTATAAATCATAAATTGCATTATGAATATCCATTTTTGCATTGCAACTTAAGTCTTTTGCCTTTGGATTTTTTCGTGTACATTTCTTAATCTTCTTCGGAAGTAAATTATGTTTTTTTTTCATTCACAAGTTTCTGTACATTCCATGTACCGATTCTCAGAGCTTTTGCCACTAGCTCCTGGATATTAGCCAGTTAATTTAAACATTTTTTTATTACATTTGACACCATTTTTTTGCTTCTTTTTTTAGTACATTTGTAATTTTATAGGCAATAAATAAATAATTATAGAATACTTGATCTAATTTTAATGCGTGTTTAAAATAAGTAAATTTTTTTATTAATTATAAGACAAAATTTGATATATAAAAATCGGTAAAATCGCTTTACTAGAAACTTGGTGCTAACGAAAAATACAGGCTATATATATTGATTGATTATATATATATATTAGACTGAAATTTGAAGAAATCGGATAAGTAGTTTTTTTAGCTATGTCGCGAACAGACGGACAGACATACCTACAGACAGCCGGAATTGAGAAAACATGTTTTCCGGCATCTAGGCACCCTTGAACGTAAAGATCTGCAAAAATCTCACCAGGGAAGTAATAACTAATTATCTTGTGTTTTTAACAAACGTGTATAATATTTTTGCAAAATAAAATTTTTTTGTTATCACAATACGAAAGAAAAACAGTTTTCTTTGCGCAGGGGTGGCTCGCATTTAAATAAATGACACTGTATAAGTTGTTAGATTTTTAGGTCAAGTGAGGCTCATAATTTTTGGTGATTGATAAAAAAATCTCACTTTCGTTAAGTGTGCTGTATAAACAGAACATATCCTGATTGTTGCACTGATTCGAACCGCCTTCCGACTTTAATAAGCGAATTTTCTTATTTAGTCCCTCGGCATTTAATATATAAAATAATATTAAGTGGCTATCTCAATAATATTGCGTAATATAATAAAAAAAACTATTTTCTTTCTCCCTTCTTTTCTTCTGTATATTTATAAATGGCCCATCGAGATTCAATAGCTCGATAAAAGAATCACACAACATTTTGGTATTCACTGTGTTTTCTGACTTGATTCATAATGTTGGTGACCTTTACACCCGCACGATAAGACCGCATTCGACTATATCGACATTCTTTCTAATAGACAGCACGCTCCGCAAGATTGAATAGAATGCCCAAAGAGAGGACGATTTTCGAATTTTGCATATATCATTAAAATAGGCTAACAAGGCCTTCTCACTGGAGATAGTTTTTATGTTCTTTTCGTCACATCATTTCTAATACCGGGAATAGGCCAACTCATATTTTGCCGCGATTTTTCTGGCGGAAGACTGGAAATTACACCGGTAGCCACTTCTTCGATGTTGGATGGAAGATCTGAATCGCTCATGTTGAAAATATACAAAACTCTTTCCGAACTCTGTGACAAATTACAAATTGTTTGCCAGCATTATTTTATGATGTTTTCTAATAAAATCTTGGTTACTTGGTTGCTATGGTATAGTAAGTACAGGTAACAGAGGTAATTTGTTTTTAAATATTTGATAGGTAATCTTTTCACGAAAATGTAAATCATGATAACTCGGATAGGATTTTAAACGATCGTAAATTGTATATTTTGTACGATACACGTGTGATAATAACGCTTTTATCCCACTTGTATCGTAAATATCTATTAATATTCTATTTTTACTCCGCCAGGTCGCTGGCTTTATTTTAGGTATGAATTATAGGCACTTGTGACCAGCACGGCCCAGCAGAATATCAAGACACTATATGGGTTTGAGTTTTTGACATTTTCTTGTTGGTGTGGTCCGGATTATTCAAAAAACGGGCGTGAAAGGATACAAAAATTAGATTTGGGCTAAACAAATCGTTATTTTCAAATGGAAAATGACAAAAAATACAGAAGAACAAGTTAAATAAACATTATACATTTTTAATACTTATACATTTTCATGAATTTCGTTGAAACAAGTTAAAAAAAGCGAGGGTTGCCCTTCACAATTAGAACAAAAAGTGTCAACTTTCTTAGTTTTATTTGTTGCGTATTTCCTCCCATGTGCAGTATTGTTCTTTTTCAATTTCAATGCTGCATTTTTCTATTTTTTGCCGAAGGGCCTTCTTGAATTGCTTCTGAAGAGGAGGCTAAATATTTTATAACAGATCTTCTGAAATTTGTTTTGCTCATATTATCACCAGTAGCTGACTTATAAAGTATATGGGCGTTTACTACTGCTGTAGTCATAAGTAACTCGAAAGCGACTTTACGATACCATTTTAAGGACCTTCTCAATAGATTAGAGTAGGAACCTATTTGATCTGATAAATCCACAGAAGCTTTGGCTTTATTGTAGTCACAAACTACTTCCGGTTTTCTCTTTTTACCTCTTCGATCTACTGTTTCAATCAGTGTGTCGCAATGTTTGGTTGACAACATAAGTACATTTCTACTGGGTCTCCAGTTGAGTATTGTTATTCCTCTTTGATTTTGTTCAGCATATAACTCTCCTCTTTTAATTTTTTTTTGTTATGACTTCTTTAGGTAATCCCTTTTTATTTTTCCTGACTGTTCCAATTAGGTGAGTATCTGCATCTACCATTTTATTTGCAAATTGCATACTGGTATACCAATTGTCTGTAACAACAGTCCGTCCTTGATCCAAGAGGTCATTGGTAAGCAACATAACAACACCGAGTGGAGTTGTTTTTTGATCATTTGCTTGTTTTCCTGTAATTTGCATGTAAGTATATCCGGATCTCGAGCAAAGCTTGAAGAGTTTGACACCATATTTGTGCTTTTTATTATTTATGTATTTTTGGATACCTAGTCGACCATGGAAAGACAACATGGTTTCGTCTATGCAAACAAACTCTTCAGGATTATACAATGCCTTGAAATTTTGTATTCGCAGGTCAACAAAAGGATTAATTTTCCAAGTCTTGTTTGGGTCATCAATATGGGCACTATTGTGTGACATAAATGTGAAAAGGAAGACCAAATAATACGTCATTTCTCCAATAGTCTGAATCCACGCTAATTTTACAACACCCATGTAGCCAATTATTGCTAAAAATAAAAGAAAAAAATATAGATATATAAGTGGAAAAACCCCTAAGACCGGAGCCGTTAACATGTTTTTTTATTTGACAAACATAATTGTAGTAAAGTCACCTGAACTCACCTACAAATTTCTTGATTTCTATTACTGTTGTAGGAAACCATTCTTGTAGATGTGACATAGGTCCAACATCATTATCGGAGGTCAAAACTTGGGTAGCATACAGGTTAGTTTGCTCTACTATCAAATACCAAATACTATGATCTACAATTGCGTCAAAAAATTTTCCAGGTTGTGCATTTGCTAATATGCCAGCTATTTCCGGTTTAATGCCAATGTTGCAAGAGAACTGCTTTAATTTTGGCAACTTTGTTTGAACAGCAGGGCCCCAAGAATTATTATTTCCATTATGTGAGTGATTTGAGTCATCACTCATATTTTCAGGCGAAGGATATGCGGGGAAGACGGTAGATTCACAGTGCATTCAAAATCCGAACTTCTAGATGTTCCCGGTATAGCGCCATCAAATTCAGGCTGTACAGTTTCCACCACAGGACCAGTTGTTTCCTCTCTGTTCTCATTCCAATCTGAGTCAACATCGGTGCTTGAGATATCCGAGTCAGGAGAATAATTTGGATCAATATCAGAGAAGTCACTGTCTTCATCTGACGACATATTTCCAAACCTGGCACCTATTTTTTGAAGTTCATCAGGACGAAGTGGTCGTTTATTGGCTCTTTTGTAAATAAATTTATCTTTATTCGACATCTAAAACAATTTTTATATAAAATCAGTAAATATAAGATACTAAATTGTTGATACTACCTTATACGCACATATCTTTACTATATTTTGTGTAAAAACAATGATTATTGAAGCAAAACACACCACAAGACAATTTTTTTATAGATTAGATTTGCGACGGGACAAGCGGCGTGGTAAGGTAAATTTCCCGCTAGTGGTCCGCGCTGGTCCCATGGGACCAGCATTTTGAAGTCCGAATATTGTAAAGAAAAATATCCAAAAGTGAAGTTGTGATAATTTTTTGTTAAAAATATATCAAAACGAAAGTTTTTACGTAAACGAATACGAATATACGAAATACGAAATACATGAAAATTTCTTCCGGCAGTCAAGGTGTTAATATGAATTAGGGTCATCTAAGTTTTCAACTTACTTTTAACAGATTTGAGGAATTATAACTGGCTTGCTACTTGGTTAAGTAAGAGTAGCCACTTGGCTAGACTTCGCCGGAGCAGACTTGGTTACCCCTCGAAAAAAACATTGTAAATTAATATAACGCTAAATACTACTAACTACTCATTTATGTAAAACAATTTGCTAATTAAGGGCATTTATTATTATATTATTATTATTAATATATGCTCTCCAGCCTTAAATTCCTGTTGCCTGCACGTGATCTTGAGCGTACAAGCGTTTAATGCTACGAACGTCTGTATGCTTTGTTCTGGGGGAAGGTTTGACTTCCGCTCGCAACAGTGTCATAGTTGTGTAACGGGACGCTTGTTGTGTATGGGGGTTTATCCCGAAAAGTTTCCAAATTAATTTCGGTTAATGAGACTATTCAGGATGAGGAGGCGACCCGACGACGGCCGTCGCACTGCAGCTGTATATTACATAATATTTTGGTAGGAGCGTGCATTCTATTTAGGACGCAAAATAACTTGTTATTTATGAGACTGTTGCCCTTTGCGTATTTTATTATTTAAGTAGCCCTGTTACGTTGTAGTTTTATGATAGTGATTTGTTTTCGCTAGACGCTGACGATTAAGGCCAAGCGTGTCGGTGTCAAATTTGAGAAAAAAAGTAAATAATCGATAAATTCGCTTCGCAATTGTAGGCTATTGTAGTCTGTTTCAGAAATTTATAGGGTAATAAAAATTCCATAGTTTGTTATTGATCTCATTGCAAAATTTTATCTTTTCATCAAGTGCAGATAGTACCACCGGGTTTTGGGTCAATTTATGCGTTTTGCCGTCTGATCAATCAGATTGTCAAGGTCCCACATTTTCTCCTCTTGTTTAATCACATACTGGGCTACTTTCCGCCAGTTTTTTGGAGTCACTTCCTTGATGGCTTTATACTGTTTCATCGCGCTCTTTCATTTTAAATATCGTGTTTTGTCTTCCTAGAATTCCTTTCACTTGCGCCCATATAAGTTCTATAGGATTTAGTTAGCAATGATATCGCGGTAGGCGTAGCATAGTTACATTAAAATTTTCTGCTATATCTTCCACAGCATATTTCATAAAGCAATTTTTGTATAAATTTCGATAAGTCTTCTTAATATTTGCCTATTTTTATCGACTAGTTCATTGTGTTGGCGGTAACTAATTCCCAACTGTTTATTAAGGGCGTGTTCAATTCTGGTTTTGCCGAAGACTTTTTCTTTTATGACGGTCTGTAAATGCGCTTTGGACATAATGTGTCTTTTTATAGCTTTATGGAAATTGTTTAAATCGGAAAAACCAGTTTTATTCCAGAGACCTTTTTCATTTTCAAAAAGTAAACATGGCCAACAAAATAATTTACTTATATTTTCACACCCTGTTAGCCATTTAAATTGTTCGTATTGTTTTTCCGGATAAAAATGTCTAATACAGTTTTTTATTTTTGTAGTTAAATTTTTCGTAGGCGGTTTTGCCCTTCCTTTGGAAATTATTTGACGCTTATTAGAGAAGTTTAATGTTGAAAATCCTTTTATTATTAAGACACACACCACACATTCACACACACTCTTCTTACTAAATTCTCCAACATTTTCAACGTTATTACCGACAGCCGAAGTTGACGGTATTTGCATATCCACGTCCGTATTATTGTTGTGCCATATCAAAGAACCTACTCCAACGATAGCTTCCGTCACCACTTAAATCATGCGACTGAAATGCAAAAATTGCAAACAGCCGGTGGAAAGTTCAATAACCTCTGGCTCGATTCACAGGAAATCAAGCATACAGGACTTGGCTGCAGAGAAGCTAGCGGCCCGCATAGGTTCTATTCGATATTCTATGGACTGCACGCCTGTGCAAATTATCTAAGCTATTTTTTTTGGAGGCTACCTAAATGGAGATATATACAATTATTATTTAAATCACAATTTAGCACAACTTTTGAAAATGAAAGAGGCAAGGCAAGACTGTACGTGCCATGTTCAAGACATTGTAAATAACATGTTAAGAGATAGATAGATAGATTTGTATAAATTTGCTATGGCTAGTAGTTCTTTCTTTATCCAATTGGGTTTAAACTCAATACGTTTGGTAGTTAGCCAGTCGATAATTTATTGTTTTCTCAAAGATGAATTTGGTGTCTTCTCTATGCGCCGTGAATGATAGCTTGAGTTATCAATAACTAATCTTCGAAAACATCCGAATTCATATTCTCATGGTAATCTCCCGCCCCACTGAAAAGTTAGCAAACCTTCTTTTAAAAATCCCTCTTTGCTTCTATGTATACAATTATTAGTCTCTTCCCTTCTCCCGAAGGCACTTTAATACCCGTTGACAGGCCTTTGATAAAAGCTTGTCGGGCACTGGTTATATTTTTGTCTTGTAACATTTTTTGTACTATATAATCTTCATTGATCCACGTCTCATCAAGATAAAAAAAATTTTGTTGGTCCATGCATTACTGCTTTATACTTCTCAAGTATTTTTGTCGCCAGCAAACATTTTCATCTCTTTCCAGTAAAAGTTCTTTTCGGTTATGCTTTTTCTAGGCAAAATCCATTTTTTTAGAATTTGCCCCTAAGAGTTTTCTAGTTATTAATGGAATACTGTCATCTTGGCCAAGCTGCATCAAAATTTTATCCAGAGTGGGTATTTCTTTTTTAAAATAAGAAGAGTGAACTTTTCGTCGAATTGCACTTCTTCACTGGTCTTCCTGAAATTTTTTTGGGAGGTTCCACTTGACCTACTACCTTTCTCTCCCGCAATAATTTAGAAACGGTGGATTTTCCAATTCCAGTCATTCTGGAGCATCGTTCAGCAATTTCTTGTACTGTAAAACTAGGTTAACCGTGTACAGGGTGATCAGTTAAGGGTAGCGAGCGGCCATATCTCATAAGATATTGGTCGTATAGATTTGAGAAAAAAAATCGTAATAAAGGTCGCCAAGAGAAATTGCTGAAAATTATTTTCGAGTTTGTCAAACGTCCGCTGGAGGGCGTAACAACCAACACCAAGTAGAAAAATGGGGTTTTTATAGAATTTTGCCTAATGAAAATATATCGATGATATCATTTTCATATTTAGTGACCATTTCCCTACACTTTTTATCTAAAATGTTTTGTTCTATATATCAAAATAAAGCGGTGGGGAAGTTCAATTGTTTTTTCAAACAAACCAAGATGTCTCCCGTTTCTTTTGACCGATTTTAGCAAACTTAGGCTCATATGAAAGAGCATAATTTGCACTACAAAACGCTTATTTGGTTTTGAATTTTTGACTTTTGCTGGCGTCGCTAGATGGCGTTAACTGAATTAGTAGCATATTTTTTAGTTTTTTTCAAAAAAAAAACAAATGTAATGGTGTATTCATTTTTACATATTTTAAAAGGGGATACATTTCTCTATAATTTAATGAAAATAATTTATCATCTACCTTTTTTTGAACCGATGAATTGACCAGAATATTATTTTATTTTATTAAAAAATGGCACGCCACTGCTTTTTGTCAAAATAAAAATCATTTTCGTAATCACTTATTAGTTGCTAACAAAAAGAGCCTCTTGACTTTTTTTCGTTAGACGAATGGTTTTGGATTAATTAACAATGAAAAATCTTAATAAAACAACAGCAGGAGCAATAACACTAAAAACAAGAACATGGAACTTTAAAAATAAACGTTAAAAATAAATTAATAGTTTTGTCGTAAATGTTCAAAATGTTGTCCATTATTTTGAATGCACTGGTCCAATCTCTTCTGGGTGGAGTTGACAGCTGTCTCAATTTCCGCTCTTGGTATAAAATTTATGGCGTTTTGAATTCGGACTATCATGTCTTCTCGAGTAGTTGGTCGAGTTTCATACACCAAATCCTTTATTCGGCCCCACAGATAAAAATCAAGGTAGGTTAAATCGGGGGACCGTGGTGGCCAGAAAAATAGACTGCCTCTACCAATCCAACGGTTAGGAAAATGCCTGTTCAAAAAATCTTGCACATTTCGTGAATAATGTGCCGGGCATCCGTCTTGTTGAAACCACATGTTTCTTCTTACTTGTAAAGGCACATTTTCTAAGAGTCCTGGTAAATCGTTAAATAAAAAGTTCAAATACATGTCACCGGTTAGATTGCCGTTAAAGATGTGCGGACCGATAATAGCACCATTAATAACACCGCACCAGACGTTGACGCTCCATCGACCCTGCTGATAATCTTCACGTTACCAGTGTGGATTAGTGTCCGACCAGTAATGCACGTTATGAAGATTTACCCTGCCATTACTGCAAAACGATGTTTCGTCTGTCCACAATATTTGTGACAAAATATGATGGTTTTCCCTAATGAAGTTCCAGCCAGTAGCTCCATTAATATTTTTTGCAGTGAGCCATAGGATATTCCTAAATCTCTGGAGATCTCTCTTATGCTTAAATGGGGGTCTGCATGAATATAAGCCAACACATTTATAATGTTATCTTCTCTTCTTACTCTACGATTTCTTCTTAAAGTTGGAGTTGGTTGCACTTGGCCATGTTGCCTTAAACGTAAGGCTAAACGATGAAAAACCATTCTCGAATGGTGTCTTCGGAGGGGATAACGCAGTGCATACTGCCTAGAAGCAATCGTCGCATTTTCAAAACATTGAAAATAAATTCTCAACATATCAAAGGCTTCCTCATTCGTAAAAGGCATGATTTGTTGTAAAAATACTTTTTACATAACATTAAATTAGATGTCAATAGCAGGAACTATCAAAATGAATATCAACGTGATTGACAATTTGGTGTTTTGTTTCTTAACGTAGATCATGGCCTGCTTCGCTTAAATGCGATGTTAGTTAAGTTTGATTTTTAATTTAGTTTATGAAATAATAATAATTATTAATAATAAATTAGGAACTAAAGCATTCTCTCGCTAATTAAATGATTATTAATGATAAAAATAATAGGTAATAATTTTATTATTGTGATATGTAATATTTAAAAATAATTTTGAACCTTATAGTTATCATTGTTAAACATCTTATTTTTTCAATCCAAAACCGTTCGTCTAACGAAAAAAAGTCAAGAGGTTCTTTTTGTTAGCAACTAATAAGTGATTACGAAAATGATTTTTATTTTGACAAAAAGCAGTGGCGTGCCATTTTTTAATAAAATAAAATAATATTTTGGTCAATATCAACGGTTCAAAAAAAGGTAGATGATAAATTATTTTCATTAAATTATAGAGAAATTTATCCCCTTTTAAAATATGTAAAAATGAATATACCATTACATTTGTTTTTTTTGAAAAAAACTAAAAAATATGCTACTAATTCAGTTAACGCCATCTAGCGACGCCAGCAAAAGTCAAAAATTCAAAACCAAATAAGCGTTTTGTAGTGCAAATTATGCTCTTTCATATGAGCCTAAGTTTGCTAAAATCGGTCAAAAGAAAAGAGAGGCATCTTGGTTTGTTTGAAAAAACAATTGAACTTCCCCCACCGCTTTATTTTGATATATAGAACAAAACATTTTAGACAAAAAGTGTAGGGAAATGGTCACTAAATATGAAAATGATATCATCGATATATTTTCATTAGGCAAAATTCTATAAAAACCCCATTTTTCTACTTGGTGTTGGTTGTTACGCCCTCTAGCGGCCGTTTGACAAACTCTAAAATAATTTTCAGCAATTTCTCTTGGCGACTTTTATTACGATTTTTTTTTCTCAAATCTATACGACCAATATCTTATGAGATATGGCCGCTCGCTACCCTTAACTGATCACCCTGTACATTTAAAATAATAAGTTTTTCACTCACTGATGTTGGAGAATTATTAGAACATCGTTTCGTTGGAGTGAATTTCACCATTTTATTATTTTCTATAACCGTAAACATGTATAGAAATAAATAATGAGACATTAAATTATTTATTAAGGAATGGCTATTGGTCGGAAAATGTTTGAATATTTATGGCGGGGCATTTTAGCGGACTTTTTTTACTTTTTGGCCTCCGGAAAAAAGTTAAAAATATTCAGTAATATCTTTTACGCATTAGAACGCACAAAACTTAACTTTACGCACTAGTGCAACAAACACTCGAAAAAAAATTAAAAAGTAAATAATCCGTAAATTCGCTGCCCTGTTGTGGGCTATTAGGTTTCCTGCATTCCAAAGTCTCAAATCACATTTAAGTGTTTAGAAGATCAAGGGCATAGTACCAGAAACCTTCGTGCCAAAAAGAGAGCTCGAAGGCTAACGAAAATCAATAAAGATATGGCCGTTGAAATTTCGAGTTTAGTTGCTTTATATCAACACATCAGTTTCATACACCCGTACAATCTGTACTAAGTATGCTACACTCATACAATTTTCATCCTTATATCATATTTCTCTGCATTAGGAATCGTCTGAACAAGATTTTCAACATTTCGTTACTGGCTCTGCACTGGAGATATTACAATTCAGGAAAATAATGTTTTTTTCAAAGGATTGTTTTCTCGGGTCAAACAACATTTACTAATTGTGGTCTACAGTGTACTACAGTTCGTTATCAACTTTTGCTTTTTAAATTTTAGGTATATCTGAAAATTCATATTGCTTTAGAACGGTTGCCAATCAGCAGCCATGGGCAGTCAATACTTGATCTGCTGTAGTCTGGGAAATAAACATTAAGCCATATTTTTTTGGAGGCTACCTAAATGGAGAAATATATAATGATTATTTAAGTCACAATTTACCTGAGACATTTTTTTTTTAGGCTCCCTGAATAGAGATATATACAATGATTTTTTAAATCACAATTTACTCCAACTTCTGAACAACGAAAAAGACGAGGCAAGACGGTGTAAATGACATGTTAGGAGATAGATGAATTGATCGTGATGGTTCGGTAAACTGGCCCGCAAGGTCTCCTGATATCATGCCCTTAAATTACAAATAATTTCCAGATTAATTTCGGTTAATTAGACTTTTCAGAATTAAGACACGATGGCCATCACATTCTAGCTGTATATCGCATATATTTTAGTACGAGGGTGCATTCTGTTTAAGACACAAATTAACTTATTATTTATGAGAATACTGTCTTTTGTGTACTTTTATTTATTAGGCATACATTTTGTTTTGCAATAATAATTTTATCAGTTTATTCCTGTTTTGCACTTTATTTTCTTGCCTAATTTTTAAGTCTATTAGATAATCAGTTTTTTAGAATCGATTTAATTCAGTAAGTAGTTTTTACGTGGAGACACACCACCATTTTATTTTTCTTTTTCTTTTTTTTCTACAAAATTTAAGGTCAATTGAATAAGATTATTTTACGTCGGTTTATTAAAAATTTTATTTAGCCGCCATTTTGTTTCACCATCTTAAATTCTTCTTCTCTATATTTCACTTAATACTTATACAAAATTTAAGAAATTAATTTAATACGTAGAACGGAAGCTTTCACGGCTTTGGTCAATTAAGAAATCATGGTTCTTGGGATTAGACCGTGTCAAATTGGAATTACTATCCGACGTTTCGCCTTTGATTGCACGAGGCATCTTCAGGGATATTTACTCCACGAGATCTGAATAATGAATGAGCTCGAAGAGATTCAGACGGGCTTTTATACCCGACTTGTGCTCGCCGACCGACGCCGTGACCCTGTGTTAAGATCGGCTTCTACATGTGTTGTAGACCGTAACTCGTATCTCTATTGAAGTTTTTGTATTTATGTATAAAAAAATTTCAATAGATTCTCTAATTTTTCGTTTATAAAACCCTGGAAGTGGCGCTATATAACCATATGGCTGGTGTTTAGCTACAGCATATTAAACAATTTTTTTCTTTTTAATACATCGTTCATGTTCCTTCAGTCTAGTTGATATTGAGCGTCCTGTTTCTCCCACATACCCTTCTCCACAGGAGCAAGGAATTTTATATACTCCTTCTGTTTGGAAAGGTACAAGATCTTTCGGGAATCGCAAGCATTGTCCAATATTCTTATGTGTATTGAAGATTGTACGTATGTTGGACCGCCGAAGTAATCGTCCTATTCTGTCTGTAGTGCCATGCATGTAGGGAAGAACAACACTACCTAATAGTGGCTCTTTATCATTCTCTTTTGGCGGAGTTGGTTCACTATGTCTTTTAATTGAACGCGTAATATCTTCAGTGCAATAGCCATTCCCTCTGTTACCAAAAGTCAATCATGTAAGAAGTTTTTGCGTTATGCTGCGAACAGACAGACCGGCAGACAGGCAGATAGACGCAGCTACAGATAGACAGACAGAGAAACAGATGGCATTGAGAAAACATGTTTTTCGGTGTCTAAGGACCCTGAAAAGATAAAAAAATCTCGGACGGTAATTTTTTCACGATTACAATACATCCCATTTACGAGGGAAGAAAGATTAACAATCACAATTACAACTGGAAAGCAAAAAAATGAGCATGTCTCTTCTTTGTGATTATAATTATACCAGGTACCTGTATCTCGTGCTTTGTGTTAAAAAATCTACAAAATTGAGAAAAAAACCAAATAACAAACAATGTGTTAAAAATTAGGAGAACATTTTTACCTCTAACAGAGTGTTCTCTTTAAAATAACATTATCGATTATTATCTTTTACTTTCCAATTGTTATTTGGTTAATCTTCAAGCAAATCCTGATAGTTCAGCTTAAAAGTTAAAACTTTTATTTTAACCTTCTTTCATCTTTTAAAAAAAGCTTGTAAATTCAATTTCAAATATAAACAGACACCCTGTATTTTGTTCAAGGTTAAATAAGCTCAGTAGTTGTACAAAAAATATACTTCATCCATCCCATGTATACTCTGGAAAAATAGAAATTTCTTTTTCCTGACAGCATTAATGACGCACAATAGTGAAAAAAAAATTCCTATATAGGCCCTCTACGCAGCTTTTTAATTTCAAGTGAAATAACCAAAAGAACAGACAAAAAGCACCAACAATATAGTATCATTTGCCTACATGTTCTGTAAACTGAAAGCACCGGAAATATGATTTTTTAAAACCGAAAATACCTTTTTATTTATTCAGTGTGTGAACAGGCACGTGGTATTAAACTTTTGATTACAAATTTATGAATAAAGTTGTTTAGCCAAATGAAGTTGACGCACCTTTTTAAAGGCAAATTCGCTCGCAAAAATGTATGGTCGGTTCTCGTTTTCGTTTGGATAAAAAATTCTACATGATGAAAAAACAAACAAAGTGTTTTTTGTGAAATTATTATTCTGAATAATGAAATAGTGGTTCTTGGGATTAGACAGCGTCAAAATGGAATTATTTTCCGACGTTTCGCCTTTGATTTTATGCCGAATCAACAGGTATTTTTACTTGGCGAAATCGGAATACTGATTATTCGACCTATGTTTAGCAGATTGTACAATTTGTTTCTTTCTACTGCATCCATCATGTCCACATTTTAAACGCTTGTAACTTTTTTATTTTTTAACTTATCGAGTTGAAAAAAAAACAAGTTATAGGTCTACTTGCCTAGTTTTTTGTGTCATAGAGAATAAACTCATAAAAAAATATGGCCTCAACTTACATTTTTTTAAATTGAATCCTGGGTATATTTTTCACTCATCGGGTAGCTTATTTTTTCTGATTTCACTAATGTAATACACTTTATATTTTAATTTATTACTTTTTGAAATATGTTACAAAAATTACAGTATTATAGAATGCTAACGTTTGCGTTTTGCGTCGCCGTTTGCGCTGTCCTTGTAGTTTACTTAACGCAAAGCAATGGGTACGATTACATTTTTGCGGCCATCCGTTTGAGTTTCCGCTAGCGAAGGGGCTGGCGAAAATCGAAGTTTGCGTTAAGCTGCAATCAATGAACTTGCTGGATTTTAGAGGGCTTTTTAAAACTTTCGTCCTTCGTAATAAATTTGACATTAATATATACACATAATATCCTCGTCCATTTAAAAAAACTGCTTGGGGTCATTGTCTTTAATTTAAAAAAAATACTGGTAGGAGTTTTGAGTATTTCCACCCCAATCAACAGGCCGAATTCGCTATCTCCTTTGTCGCCTTTTCTTCAACAACTTTACAGCTGCGACCAGGGGCGTGTAGTCCATGGAAGCAAGGGAAGCAGTGCTTCCCCAAAACAAATTACAAAACATCTTCTAAAATGTAATTTTTGAAATAGAAAACCATTAATTTAGTTTATATTAAAAATGCTAAAATATTATCTTAATTATCAAGCCCATAATAAATGCGGCCTTGACTCCGACCCAGCCACAATAGAATATCAAATAGAACCTATGTGGGCCGCTAGCTTCTCTGCAGGCAACTCGTGTATGCTTGATTTCCTGTGAATCGAGCCAGAGGTTATTGAACTTTCCACCGGCTGTTTGCAATTTTTGCATTGCAGTCGCGTGCTTTAAGTGGTGGCGGAAGCTATCGTTGGAGTAGGTTCTTTGTTTGAACGGCTATCCGTGTGTTGTGTGATACGTACGTCGCGTCGTGCATGGTGCGATATGGAAGACAATAATACGGACGTGGATATGCAAATACCGTCAACTTCGGCTGTCGGTAATAACGTTGAAAATGTTGGAGAATTTAGTAAGAAGAGTGTGTTTAAATGTGTTGTGTGTGTCTTAATAATAAAGGGATTTTCAACATTAAACTTCGCTGATAAGCTTCAAATAATTTCCAAATGAAGGGCAAAACCGCCTATGAAAAATTTAACCACAGAAATGATAACTGTATTAGACATTTTTAGCCGGAAAAACAATACGAACAATTTAAATGGCTAACAGGGTGTGAAAATATAAGTAAATTATTTTGTTGGCCATGTTTACGTTTTGAAAATGAAAAAGGTCTCTGGAATAAAACTGGTTTTTCCGATTTAAACAATTTCCATAAAGCTGTAAAAAGACACATTATGTCCAAAGCGCATTTACAGGCCGACATAAAAGAAAAAGTCTTCGGCAAAACCAGAATTGAACACGCCTTTAATAAACAGTTGGAAATTAGTCACCGCCAACACAATGAACTAGTCGATAAAAATAGGCAAATATTAAGAAGACTTATCGATGTTGTTTGTTTTCTCGGACAGCACGAATTGGGATTTAGAGGTCATGACGAAACAAGGCTTTCTTCAAATGGAGGAAATTTTCAAGATTTACTTAGTTTAATGGCTAAATATGATGATTGCTTAAAAAATCATTTAGAGCAGTCTAGCGTTTTTCGCGGAACGTCGAATCGAATCCAGAATGATTTAATTTCCGCTGTTGCAACCATTATTTTAAAAAGAATTAAGCAAGAGATTGGCGAGGCGCGGTTCATTGCTGTTATTCTGGACGAAACAACTGATATCACTAATTTTAGCCAATTATCTATAGTAATACGCTGCGTTAAAATAGACGGAAGTATTCAAAAGCAATTTTTAGGTTTTAAGAATGTGTCCGAAAATCGTATAGCAGATGCATTATATACCGTAGTTTATAACGTTACTAAAGAAATTAATGGAGAGAAGAAACTAGTTGCTCAAAGCTATGATGGAGCTGCAGTGATGGCAGAACAATTAGGGGGACTGCAAGCTAAAGTTCGAGAAACTTTTCCTAGTGCTGCGTTTGTCCATTGTTTTGCTCATAAATTAAATTTAGTTTTATCCCAGTCCATCAATCACATTAGAGTGTAAAGTATTTTTCGTTACTTTAAGTGGGATGGCTGCTTTTTTTTTCCAAGTCAACAAAACGTACACAAGCTTTGGACTCCATTGTCCACAAACGATTGCCCAAAGTAGCTCCTACTAGGTGGGACTATAATGGAAGACTTGTGTTAACAGTATCTGAAAATTGTGAATCACTGATTGAATTATTTGAGAATATAATAGAAAATAATGAAACGTGGGACTCAGAAGCAATAAATAGTTCAAGGGGGTTTTTGGACTGTTTGAAACGAGATTTTAATTTTAATTATTTGTTGAACGTATTTTCAGAAATATTTCCATTCTCGAACAATGTTTTTAATATATTACAAATTAAAACAAATGATATTGCTTTTTGCCTAAAAAAAAGTGGATGATTTTAAGTCTACGTTAAGCCAAAAAAAAAGATGACTTTGACCTATTTTGGCAGACAACGATGACATTAAATGTAGAGCCACAAGCCAAGCGGCTTCGAAAAGGTGGGAGATGTTCAAACATCAAACAGACGCCTCTTTTATGAGATAATCGATCAAATTCAGCAACAAATAAACTATAGATTTAACGATTTGAAAGATTTTAAATTCCTCGAGCTCTGCAATTTTGATGCATTAAAAGGAAAAACTTTTCCAGAAGATGCGTTTAAATCTCTTCTTCTTCATTATGGCCAGTTCTTCGAACGAGTGTTACTGCGATCTGAACTAAAAGTGATTTACGAAACTGATGACATTAGCGCAAAAAATAACGCTAAGGAACTAATGCAATTTTTAAAAGACAAGGAGCTGGAAAATGCCTACACCGAAGGGTCGAAATTGTGTGAATTAGTATTGACAATACCTGCGACAAGTTTACCGGTAGAACGCAATTTTTCAACACTTAAACGTACAAAAAAACTTCGCGAGAAATTCAACGGGGCAGGAGAGACTTTCGCATATATCGCTGTTGTCCACTGAAAATAAACTTCTTCAAAATATGTCGGAGCATCGACGTTTTTATGATGATGTCATTGACGAATTTACAAAAAACGATCGAAGAATCGATTTACATTACAAATTGGTAAGTTTCTAAAAATCGCTTCCCTTTCTTAAAATTTCACCGCACGCCCCTGGCTGCGGCACACATTAGTATATCTACAATGCCTAGTCTTTACTACTATAATTACTATTATTTGGATTATCCATCCTCAGCAAATGAAAAAACGCACATAAACTGAAAAACAAGAAAGACAAAATTGCATTAAACAAAAAAGCAATAAACATGAACATTAGAGTAAGGTTAGTTCCACAGACGTCGCAAACCGCAAACGTTTTCAATCTATAAGTCGAACTAAGAACCAGCGTAAACACTTAGCTCAAACGGACAACGTAAGACGCAAACTTTTTCAATCTATACCCCAGGCTTTAAAGTTTAGAACGTTTAACGGAATGTCAAATTTGACAGCCAGTTCTTAGATTTCTGTAAGCAGCTTGTCAAATCCGAAAGCGAGGTTAAATATTCTAAACAGCAATTAGGTTTTGTGCAACCGGGGGTTAGTGTTGAAGAAAGAAGTATTATGCTTCAAACATATTTATTAAATAATAATCAATTGGAACAAGGAGAGAATATATTAGACGCTTCCCAAATCGTCGACCTCCGTTAGCAAAAAGATTTGGGAGACTTGAAGTTAAACTAATTGAAAATGGAAGTCTTCACAACAAGAAAAAGGTGTTTAATAAAGTCGTACTAAATGAAGACAATCCTCTAAGCTCTATTAATAGCGTTGCCACCGGAACTGGGATTTCCTTTAGCTTCTATCAACAAGTTTTAAAAACTACTACGTCTTTACCTCGGCATCTAAGGAGAAAGGCTAGCTGGCAAAGTAGCTTCTTCTTGTTGTTCCTGAAATCGCCAGAAGTTTTGGCATCCTTACTTAATTCTACGTTAACCTTTACGTCTTTCGGCGATCGTAATTACTGTCCAGTTTTCTTATGTGTTTATTGAAAGAACTGTATTTCCTATCGGCAAATCTTTGGGTCCCTGACTAACTGGACTGTCTTATATCCTCTTATTCTTTTTAGGGCTTGTGTCAGTTTCTCTGTTTCCTATTGTAAACAATTTTGGTTACAAATCGCTAGAGCTCTATAAACTAAAAAATGTATAATTAATTGCTTCTATATCGGATGATGATGTGATTTTGCATGTATCCTTACTTGTTGGTTTTCTATACACAGAGTGTCCTAGGGAATAATCTCCTTTACTTTGTACAAATATATCTAGAAAGGGAGTGGTGCTCTTTGATTCAATTTCCATCGTAAATTTTAAATTAAGATGTTGCTGATTCTGTTGATCAAGAAACACGGATAGGTTTTTTGGACCATGCGGCCATATTGTCACGTATACCCTGACTATGGGTATTTTCTACTAAAGTTTGCCTGGACTATTAAATTAACAATTTGTTTATTAATTGTTTACATAACATAAAGTAATTAACACTGAAACTGAAATAGAAACTGCCAAATGTGGGGGATTCAGGCTTTGACTTGGTCTCAAATCTACCTTTCCCTTGGTAAACCTGCGGGCCCCAAACGAAGTAACCCACCTCAGGCGAATCAGATTTTTTCCTACTGGTTGACAGTGGTTCATAAAAGCACCTAGCAAGACACAGCCTTTTTCAAAGTAACCTAAAGTAATTAACCAAGTCGCCAGTATGGCCCCAATAACATTAACAGTAATTGTTCGGTATACAGGGTGTTAATTAATGTCATGGACGTATTTTAGGGGGTGATAGTACTCGACAAAATAGGAAAAAAATGCCAATATATATACTTGGTCAAAAACGCACCATTTTATACAGAAATATTTTTTTGTTTGACGTTTCCGTAGTTGTTTTGAGTTGTTTAATGATGAATTCACAAATCAAGAATGTGCTAAAATTCATTTCATTTATGAACTTGCCTATGAGCAGAAATATCCAAATCGTATGGTGTCCAATAGACAAAGATTTGCAAAGGTACCTAATCGGCTATGTGAAAATGGATCATTCAAGAAATCCACTCATTTAGCAGGCGCAAATGGAACGGTTAGAACTCCTGAAGTCGAAAAAGCAGTCCTGAATGCAGTAGAAAACGATCCTACTACCAGTACGAAGAAAATTGCAGCAACACTTAACATTTCATTTGTGCTTGTATGAAAAGTTTTATTAGACAACTTAATGTATCCTTACCACTTCCAAAGGGTTCAAGCTCTTCTCCCACGTGACTTTCCACTCCGTTTAGATTTTTGCCAGTGGTTCCTACAAATGCTAGCCCAAAATCCATTATTTGGAAACACGATTTTATTTAGCGATGAGGCAAATTTTCCTAGGAATGCCATTAGTAATTTTCATAACAATCATTTTTGGGCAGAAGAGAATCCGCATTCGATACATGAAGATAATTTCCAGCAACAAGCTTACTAAATGTCTGGGCCGGCATTAATGGAGATTATTTGATAGGTACATTTTTCCTGCCAGCAAGGCTAAACGGACGATATTATCGTCAATTTCTCGAAGATGAACTCCCGGTATTACTAGAAGACATGCCAATTCTTCTTAGAAATCAAATTTGGTTCATGCACGATGGTGCATCAGCACATTTCAGCATAGAGGTGAGAGATTTCCTAAATAATAATTTCAACAACCATTGCATAGGGCGAGGGGGGCCTCAGCCATGGCCCCCTAGATCTCCAGATCTGAATAGCCTGGATTTCTGTTTCTGGGGACACCTGAAAACATTGGTGTATCAGACCCCAATCCAGACAGAAGAAGATTGAGGAAACAGAATAATAGCTTTATGCGACATCATTCGCAATACTCCTGGAATATTTGGCAGAGTCCGTCAGTCCATGAGGCGAAGACTTGATTCTTGCATTCTAGCAAGAGGCGGACATTTTCAACAACTTTTATAATTTTGTTTTATTTTTAATTAAACTGTAATAATTTTATCTGATTGTTCATTAACATGTCGGTTGGTTTAAAATAAAACCCGTTTTTTAATTTTTTGCTTAATTTCGCCTACATGCCATCGATGCAGTCCATCGATTATTGCAAATATGTCAAAAACTGTGATAGATACGAGAATAATGCGAAATAGGAAAGAGCTAAAGAAATGAACAAAGAGTTTAAATTTCATATCAGAACTCAGACAGGGTGCCCCAAAAAAAAGTTCCACAAGATAAACGTGTAGGTGGTGCAAAAAAATGTAACACCCTGTATACTACCATCCACGATTTTGATATGTTATCGTCGAGGTTCTTAAAAACAATACATGTTCTAAATTTGTACTAGTTGTCTCAGAAGGAACTGGAAAAAAACGCAAAAAACGAGAAAAAAATTGGAAGTTTGACACCCTGTCTAACGAAAATGGTGCATTTTTGACCACGTACATATTGGCATTTTTTTTGCTATTTTGTTGAGTACTATCACTACGTGAAATATGTCCACGACATTAATTAACACCCTGTATATATATATATATATATATATATATATATATATGTATATATATATACAGTGTGTCCCAACAAAAAGTATCCACCCCAAATAACAAGTCGCCAAGACAAAAAAAAATAAAACGTTCGGACCCGTCGATTTTGCTTTTGAGGGGGAAACATTTTGCGCCTATTTTCAATTTCGCAACATCACCCTCTGAGCGGGGGTGAGATTCACCCCCAAAATGTTAAATGGAAAGGGGGTCGAGTGATACCTTATTTTGAAGGGTTTCCGACCCTGGTTACAACTGCCAAGTTTGAAGCCTCTGCTGTCATTCCCGAAGAAATGGCAGCTTGTCCAAAAAAAAAATAATAATAAATTAACTGCAAGAGTTGGCTGCTTTAAATTTAGGGGATGATGCAAGCTACGGACGAGAGGAAAATAAAAATAGTAAATGTAAATTAACGGGGAATTTTTGCGTTTAAGAAATGTTTTCTACAAAAACTAAATTATTTTATGAATTGTTCGAAATGTTCGCCATTTACTTCCATGCAATGATATAGACGAGCCTCGAATTCCTCTCGAACATTTTGAAATGTTTTAGGTGTTAACTGACGGCATTCAGCTACTATTCGCTGTTTTAAATCCTCAAGTGATTCTGGCTGCACCTTAAAAATCTTTGTTTTCAAGTGTCCCCAAAGAAAGAAGTCCAACGGCGTCAAATCAGATGATCGTGCCGGCCATTCGATGGGACCTCTTCTTCCAATCCAGTGATCGGGAAAAGTATTATCGAGAAAATCTCTTACCGGACGAGCGTAGTGAGGAGGTGCTCCATCTTGTTGAAAGAATATCACCATTTAAATTGCCTTCTAATGAAAAAAGGTCCAACAACGTGATTGCCTAGAATTCCCGCCCACACGTTTACTTTTAAAGGATGCTGGCTATGGGTTTCCCTGAATAAATGGGGGTTACTGTCGCTCCAATACCTGCAGTTGTGACGGTTTACTTCTCCATTTAAGTAGAATGTGGCTTCGTCAGAAAAACAAATATTGTACAATGAAATGGTATGGTTGTTTAATTTTTCAGAAATATTCTCACAAAACTCTACTCTGCGATCAAAGTCATCTTCGTTCATTTCGTGAAGCGATTGATATTTAAAGGGTCGAAACTTATGGGATTTTAGAATCCGGTGAACACTGCTTCGGGAGACTCCTGATATTGCAGCTGTTTCTCTCTGATGGAGTTACTTGGGACCATAGCAACATGGCCAAGGACTGCAACCTCAACATTTTCATTTCTTATTGGTCTTACTCTTTCATGCTTTTTATTGACAACTGAGCCGGTTTCGAAAAAATTTGTTCCACGGTTGTAATACACTTCTATGAGTCAAAGAATGTTCGGGATGAGATTCATTAAAACTTACAGCGGCAGCTCTCGCACAATTATTGTTTCCAATGTAAAGAACAATAATTTCGATTCTCTCTTGTATCGTAAACGTCATAGGCAATTGTTAGAAACTTTCGTCTTTTAACACTTTCAGACAAAATAAATTTTAAATAAAATGCACAAACTGTAATAAACGCATGAATGCTTGACACTAAATAAACGATAACAATGTGATTTTATTTTGTTTGTTGCTGATGTTTTATGATAACAGTAAGAATGGAATGCTGATTTTTTTTTAAATTTTGTACAGTGACAATTTGACAAGTTAGCTTAAACGTTTTGGCAACGGTCTGTTTCATTGCAAGGGAGTAAATGGCGAACATTTCGAACAATTCATAAAATAATTTAGTCTTTGTAGAAAACATTTCTTAAACGCAAAAATTCCACATTAATTTACATTTACTATTTTTATTTTCCTCTCGTCCGGAGTAATTATTATTAAAATCTTTTCACTAGCATGCATCATACCCTAAATTTAAAGCACCCAACTCTTGCAGTTAATTTATTCATATTTTTTTTTTCGACAAGCTGCCATTTCTTCGGAAATGACAGCAGAGGCTTCAAACTTGGCAGTTGTAACCAGGGTCGGAAACCCTTCAAAATAAGGTATCACTTGACCCCCCTTTCCATTTAACATTTTGGGGGTGAATCTCACCCTCGCTCAGAGGGTGATGTTGCGAAATTGAAAATAGGTGCAAAATGTTTCCCCCTCAAAAGCAAAATTGACGGGTCCGAGCGTTTTATTTTTTTTTTGTCTTGGCGACTTGTTATTTGGGGTGGATACTTTTAGTTGGGACACCCTGTATATATATATATATATATTATTATTCGTCAGTTTAAGCTCTTCAAGTAAATTATTATATTCCCAATCAAATAAGTAATGTAAGGTATAACTTTCAGTAAACGAGGAACTCATCAAAAGCTATGCGAACTCTAAGTAAGAAGCAAGCTAGAAATTAACTTTACAGATGTAGAGATCATTCAGATGTTTGTGGATTCTGAGTTTTACTAAACTCCCATAACCAATTATATGTTACACAAGGGCCAAACATATTTGTCAATATTAGAAAACTTTTGTCTACATATCTGAACCACGATTTTGGTTTCAATTCCAAGGCTTCTTCCTCAAAAGCTTCCATGAAGAGGTTGGCTACCACTAGGGATAGCAGAGATCCCATGGCTGCTCCTGAGGTTCGTTCAAAAAAAGGTCCTTGAAGAACGAAAAATATTAATATGATAAAAGTGAGTTGTCGAGATTATTGTGGTGAAATAAGTTTAATATTATTGGAAATGAATCAATAATAGTCACATTCGTATATAGCAATTCTACTTTCGCTCTAATTGGATTACTTTATAGTTCTCTACACAAAAGGTGTGGATTTTCTAACATACGAATATATCCTGTAAACTTATTAATAATATTTGAATGATGTTTACCGATTTTGTAAATGGACGTGCTGTTTTACTGACGATATGTCGAAAAAAAGTTAATGTACGGTGCATATGTGAATTATGTCTTTAAACATTGCCGAAAATACAAACGGTCGTGCGGCGTCACGTGACAACAAGTGACAGCGATGAGGCCCGAGAAAATCGAATGGGAATTGTATCGTTTAGGGCCACTTTGTCGGCGAATTAAAACCGAATGCAGTTTAATGGTTTGTACACGATACGGCTTCGGGGGAAACTCGTATTAATGAACATAAATTTTACCGGTTGTTTCATGTTACAAACCAGGACAATAACAGAAAATTAAAATTAACTACTCGGAATGTAATCCGACATGAGATTGAACCAAACACGGGTATCAAGTTTGGGTTTTGATCAACAAAAAGGTGTTTAAAATAAAAAAAAAACTAATTAACAGAATGGATTTAGGCGATAAACTTATCAAAAACAAATACTTTCATGTAGATTCATTTACAATTGGTCAAGTTAAAGAGCATCAAGTTAAAAAAAATTAGAAAAATCTGAAGTTTACTGCGCTGAAATTTGGCATATAGAAGTTATAAAGCAAAAAAGAATCGACTTTTTCCTTTATCTTGAAATTTTGAAAAATTCATAAAAAATGTCGGATTTGACAGGTAGGGTAAATCAAGTGACCAACTTTTTTTATTGTTATTTTGCATAACTTTTTAAGCAAAAATTTCTTGAAAAGTCAAATCAAAAGTCACTTTTTAAAAAAAAATCCACTACGATGCGAATTTCAGTAGACAATCTTCAAGACGCCGTCTGATGTTATGCGGAAGGTATTGTGAAAATGTTTACCTACTAAAACAACACTCCTGCTTGTCAAGACAAAAAGTGTTGGAACTACCTTTGTTACAACACTTTCACTCAGCCAGTATTCTAATTACACCTTTGGCAATCTTATAATAATAATAATAATAATAAGTCTGACCGTCTGGGTACTGCATCCAGCAGTAATGAGGACGCTACGGTAATTTCGTAGTTCGTACTGTCCAGGTGTCCGGTGTCCTAAATAATCAGTATTTCTGCCCTCCCCACACCCTAGCCACTCTAAATCCCTCCTAACCTTTGAAACCGCACGGAGCAACTAACCTCGGTTAAGTTGCTTGGGGAGTGACGCCTCCAAGAACACGAGTTACCTGGACTATCAGGGTCAAATGGTGGCACATCCATGAAAATGGAGAAAGCATCGAGCCTCGGAAAAGAGCCGCTGCCTGGGGATCGCCAGGGCACCTTTGACGGAAGTTGCCTGTTCCGATCAGTCAGCTTGCACATATACGGCCATCAAAACAATCATACCAAACTTCGAAAAGACGCATTCAAATACCTACGACAAAACTGGTCGGAACTTCAGATATATTCGTTATTTCACGACGACGACATGAAGGACTTTGACAACTATTATAAGTTCATGAGCAAAACCACTACATACGGAACGACCCTAGAAATATTTGCTCTCTCGGAAACCCAGAAGCACATCTTCCATATTTTCTCAAAACCAAGAACGACAAAACAGATGTGCATTAAAGAGAGCAGCGTAACGGTCGAGGACGCTGCGGGAAAGGACAGCTCGACCGAAACGATCACGACCAGGCAAAGGAAAATAGACCCACCGAAAGTGTTTTGCCGGCTAAGCTGGCACCCACCAAGGCGGGAAAGGCAGGGCAACGCATGAGCCGCATTACAGAATCGAGCGAACCGATCATGCGCTGTCCAAATAGATACACAAATAAATCTGACACAGATGCTAACCAAACACAACAACTTGAGCCCATTACAACAGCGAATTTATCGCAACGACTACCTGCAACTACCAAGGCAGGTAAACCAAGGAAGAGGTTAAAATGAACAGATGAAATGAATCGAACGGTGATGCATTCCTACTACACCGCTACCAAACTTGAGACAATTTTATCAGGATACGGACATAAACTGCATACAATTTTCATAGCACAATATCCAGAATGCAAATCACTTATCACAGAACAGAGAGTAATAGATCAAAAAAGAGTCATCACTAAGACCAGTAAGCTCACCCCACTCGCATTGAGAAACATCAAAGCTATGGTAGCTGCTGAACTAAACATTCAACGCCCAAACATTGAGGACGGTGGGGCAGATGCCGAACCGATTCTACATACAAACCAGCCCAACTTTGTGCAAGAGGATCTGCAACCTTACTCAATACTCAGTAGGGGCGAAGCACCCAGCAACAACCCACGACAGATGACAAGCACCATACAGCACACAGGACAAGTGAATCATTCGCCCAAAGCACCATATACACAGCTACACCTCGGACCGTCCCTCACACAAACAGCAAACTAGAAATGAAGTAACATCTAAACAAATGGTCAGGTTCCGATCCTACAACAAGAGATCTTATTCCTCGTGTAATCTTCAAACGGGACACACATAAAATCCTAAAGACCATCAACGAACACATAATTCCCGAATACATAACGAATGCGAGCACAATTGAGGACATTCATACAGTGATCTACGCAGCAGCTATAACCACGATAACACAGAACAATCAGAAACTCCCGCCACGACACAGAAACAACAACAACATAAAACCAAAATTCAAATGGCAGATAAGGATCGAAAACAAAATTAACAAAATTAGAAAAGAATTGGGACATCTTACCCAATCCATGAACAGCAACAACTCAAAACGTATCACACAAAGTGTAGAGAAAATCAAATCTGCATCTCCTTATTACATTCTGACAGAAATCCTTGACACTCTGAAGCAAAAATTATCTGTGTATGCCGCAAGACTCCAAAGATACAAAGAATCAAATGAAAGAAAGGACGCTAACAACCTGTTTCGAAGAAGCGAAAAACAGTTTTACCAAAAAATCATGAGCAATAAGGAGGTACGAGTAATAGAATCACCGACCAAACAAGAGATCACAGAATACTGGAATAGTATTTGGTCAGAACCGAAACTACACAATAATAACGCTTCATAGATTAAAGCGGAAGAAGACAGACACAAATGCTTAGAGGAAGAAGAGGACTTTGCAATGACAACACAAGAAGTTGCAGAAACAATCAAATACACGCATAACTGGAGATGTCCTGAAATAGATAACATTCATAACTTCTGGTACAAACAGTTTACGTCCACACATGAAGCTCTCACTCGTCAGATTAATGAAATTATTTTAAAACCTAGCACACTCCCCAGTTTTCTCACCCAAGGAATAACATACCTTGAATCCAAAAATTCAGACAATAAGGAGCCGTTAAATTACCGACCTATTACGTGCCTTCCAAACCTATATAAGATCATCACAGCCACAATTACCAGGAGAATAGAACAACATCTAGCACACAAAAACATTCTAATGGAAGAACAAAAAGGGTGCAGGAAAAACAGCCGAGGATGCAAGGAGCAGCTCATTATAGACAGCATCATCATGGAACAAACCAGGAAAAATTATAGAAACCTTCATACTGGTTATATAGATTATAAAAAAGCCTTTGATTCGATACCCCACAGTTGGCTAACCAGAGTACTAAAATTATATAAAGTCAATAAAAACATCAGGCAATTTCTTACGCAAACATGAGTACGTGGAAAACTAAAATCAACCTGAGAACTCAAAAAGAGCACATCGAAACAGAAGAGATCTACATCAGACGAGGTGTGTTCCAGAGAGATTCACTCAGCGCTTTGTGGTTCTGCCTCTGTCTCAATCCACTCTCAAACACACTGAATAACACAAACTTCGGATTCCAAACTAAACAACAAAAAAATAACCTACACAAAATAAACCATCTCTTGTACATGGATGATATAAAATTATATGCAAGGACAAAGGCACAGCTAAAGGAACTCCTTAAAATCACAGAAACGTTTACCCTAGACACCAACATGGAATTCGGTATAAGTAAATGCAAGCTATTTCATATCAACAAGGGACAGTGGAAAGACCACCGTACGGGTGAAACAATCACCAAATAAACTATAGATAACATTCTCAAAGAAGAAACGTACGGATACCGAGGCTTCCATCAAAGCAACAAAATTAACCACACTCATATCAAATCAGAGCTCAAGATGGAATTTAAAACCAGACTCACAAAGCTACTAAAAACAAAACTGAATTCTAGAAATCTAACGAAAGCTATTAACACCTTCGCCATACCTATTCTTACGTATTCGTTTGGTATCATTAAATGGTCACACACAGACATAGAAAACATTCACATTCTCATACGCTCTGAATTCACTAAACACAGGAAGTTACATCCCAACGCATGCAAGGAAAGACTCACCATCGAGAGAAAAGAAGGAGGAAGGGAAATTATAGATATACAATCGCTAAATAAAAAACAAATTTACGAACTCAGAAAATACATCCATAACAAACAAACTAACCTCCACAAGGCAATAGTGAAGGCAGACAAGAATTATACACCGCTCGACCTGTCTCAAACGGGCCACGCAGCAGACGCACACAGTCACATCCAATTACGACTAGAAAAGATGAACACCTGGTCTGAAAAAACATTTCACGGAAGACACAGATACCACATAAAGTCCATAGACATGAAAAGCTTTCATATACGTGGTTACAAGAGGGGCAGCTGGTCCCTGAAACAGAAGGCTTCCTGCTTGCCATCCAGGACAAAGTCATAGCAACCAGAAACTATCGAAAGCACATCATCAAGGACACAACCATCGAAGACGAGAGGTGTAGGAAATGTCACCAGCAGAGAGAAACGATCGATCACATAACGAGTGAATGTAGAATAATGGCCGGAACTGAATACACAGCGAGACACAACTCAGCAGCGAAGATGGTTCATCAAGCATTAGCCACAACATACAAACTAACGGAGAACACAGACCCTTACTACCATTATACACCAACATTTAGACTTGAAAATGAAGACTACAAGCTCTACTGGGACATTGACATCCACACAGATAAAACCATCCCCGCAAATAGACCCGATATCACATTTCAATCCAAACAAGAGAAAATCACTTATTTAATTGACATGGCTGTTCCCAACGGCGAGAACATCCAAGCGAAATACAGTGAGAAGATCGCCAAATACACCGACTTGGCAATGGAAGTAAGAAGGCTGTGGAAACAGGAAAGAGCCATCATTGTTCCTCTCGTCATATCAATAACAGGTCTCACCCCAACAACGTTTACACCGCATTTGGTTCAATTAGGACTTAATACAGACATTCACAGGAATATCCAGAAATCGGTCATTTTGAAAACATGTAGCATAGTTAGATCATTTCTTAATACACAATAGTTGTTTTTTTTCTATTTCCTTTTTTTTATTTTTTGTACTGACTTGGTATGGTCAGTATAAAATACAACCACAGGAATACTGTGAGACAAGAAGTCGTAAAGACAATAATAATAAAATAGCAGAATGCATTGCAAATCGTATAACGTCATAACCTATTAGCCGAGGAACGGAAGGGATGCATTCGAGACCATCAAGGATGCAAAGAACAACTTATCATCGACATCGATGTGGTACTTAAGTAGGCACAGAAAAAAAAACGCAACATACACACTGCTTTTATAGACTATAAGAAGGCATTTGATAATGTACTACATTCCTGACTCATAGATGTATTAGGAATATACAAAATTCACCCTATGATCATCAATTTCCTGGCAACTATCAAGCACCATTAGAGAACCAATCTGAGGATCTATAATGGCGATCAATCTCGTACCACCGATCAGATACCCATCAATAGGGGAATTCACCAAGGAAACTCGTTAAGTTCACTTGGTTCTGCTTAGCGATGAACCCCTTCTCCACGTTGCTCAACAATACAGGACATGGCTTCAACATCAAAGCCCATAGAGACGACCATTTCCCTCCTTCTGTATATGGACGGTACTAAACTCTATGGTGGAAACCATAACCAATTAAAAAATGCTTTTTGAGGGACATACACCATCTCGAAAGACATCCATATGGAATTTGGGATGGAAAAATGTAAAGCCATAAACATCGAAAAAAGCAAAGTCATTAATGTAGCCCTAACCAATGGAGAAATTTTTCAAGCAATGATCCAAGGAGAGACCTACAAACGCCTAGAATTCCATCAAGCTAGACTGCTCCATGATAAGCAAGGAAAGACAAAGATGAAAGATGAGTACGTTCAAAGAATGCGAGCTCTTCTGAAGACACAACTGAACACACAAATAAAACCTATGCTGTGCCCGTGCTGACCTACAGTTTCGGAATCTTGAAATGGACTAACACGGAGCTAGAGGGACTACAACGAGCTACCATGGAGTACCACATCATATTATTGTAGCAGAAAGAAACTTTCTACAAAATAAATATCAAGTGTGGATGGGGATATCTGGACCAGCTGGCCCGCGAACAGCCCAGATCTAAGTCAAATGGATACCTGTTTGTAGAGCTATTTAAAGAATACAATTTATAGAGAAATAAATATTAAAATTGGAGAATCTCAGAGAAAAATTATTGAAAAAATAATGCATTTAAACGAAAATAAATACGAAATAATTATAAATGCATCGGAGAGACGAGAAAGAATTTACGATAAATGTGACGAGGTTTATAGGGGACATGCAGAGTGTTTTGTGTTGATTATAAGTTTGAATTAATACCATGTTGGGTCTAAATTTAGCAAACAGAATTTAAAAAGCATGGAAAATGTTTTATTTCATTTTCTAAATACTTTGTATATTAGCACAAAATAAAATGTTTCAATGCTTCACTGCCCACAAAAAAAAGAAAGATCCATAACGAGTGAAGTTCCGGGTATTGCCAGTTTGTTAGTTTTCCAAGTTATGTAATAAAACCCCTTTACTATTATAAAAAATTAAATTTAGCTTTTAACATTTTTTTTTATTTTCAGGTAAGCTATGTCGTCTTAATGATTTACTTTTTAGCAAATGGTAAGTAAGTTATTTTAATCCCCTTTATTAACATCGTATTGTCAAAGTGTCAAAATATTCAAAGCATTTCCTGTTTACTTTAATGTTACGTAAATAATCTAGAATTATCAGTTCATTGATCGTTTGTCTCAAATGCCTTTTATCGAATATGTAAAATATTGTTTAATATTTAAAAAATCAATTAAGGAACACTGAACTTCCTAAAGCAATCTCAGCAATAAACAAAGTGGTGTTCAGCAGATATAATATGGCTAATACAATATCAAGCAATGGCTGACACATTATTGACCATATTTAAAGCCTTTGAAAAAGTAATTGTTTTGATTTATTATATTTTCAGTCTTTGTTTATGACCGCTGCAGTGTTCTTGATTATGTTCTTGTGTCAATATATATATATATATATATATATATATATATATATATATATATATATAGTTTGTTTTGAGAAATAGTTATTTAGTTTTAAAATTTGGTAAAGATCCCCAAACGTCCCCATTTACAGCCCGACAAAATAGGGTGTGACAATATTATGATTAAAATATAAAATCTCCTCATTATCCTCTTTTCAAAAATGTATTGTTTGTCTATATTTATGTCTTTCTGTAATAATTCGACCTTAAACTTATTTTAACTGCAATAGAGCATCCCCTCTTTGGTCTAGCAAGTCATGAAAGCCAAACAGAACGTGATGAATGTTGGATCTTGCTTTGCCATGGATGACGACAGATAACAAAACGAATGAACTAAAATAATATATTAAGAAAAGTTTGAATTTTAACAGTTGGAAATAGTAATTTTTATAGGATATAGGAACCTTCATTATTAAAACAATCTTGATACAATTTACTTAATTTTTGATTTGCGTTGCTAATATAAACTTTAAAATCAGAATTTCTTGTTTAATTTTCTGCCGTAAGTCTGCCAAATTATGTGTCCTATTGAAGTAAACTTTGTCCTTCAAATACAGCCATAAGAAATTTTCTAGTGGGGCAAGATCAGGGCTATTTGCTGGCCAGTGAATGGGTCCGTGTCTCCCTATCCACAAATTATACGCATTATCAAGAAATTGAGTCACCGTTTGGATGTTATGGGGAGGTGCGCCATCTTGATGCCAAATAATATCTTTATTTCTCTACTTCATGCTTTAGAAAACTTAAATAGCGATCTCCTGTTAAAGTTCTTTTAAAGATGATGGGACCTAATACTTTAATTTTTAGTGGACCACACCACAGATGCAAAGCTTTACGACACTGCTTCACCTCTTCTATTTCATGGAAATGTGTATATTTGTCAACTTATACAGTGTGTATCAGCCAAATGGAATAAATTCGATAATAAATAAATGGGGGCGTGTTCGGAAAAGCGCTTGGACCCGTCGATTGGTATTTTTAGTTGCTCATTTTCTCCAATAAAAACTTTTTATACAGGGTGTGTCCTGTAACAGTGGTCAATGCCAACTTTCTTATTTCAAATGCAACACCCCGGATATTATTTAATTTTTGGATTCTTTAGGAGATTCTAAACATATTTTATGTTCAATGTCCTATACCTATCTTCATCTATTCCGGCAATATTAAGTGTTTTCAAATTTATTTTTATTTTATTTATTTCGAATTTATTATTATTCATGAAAGTGGCTCTGGTTACTGAACTATTTATTTGATTACAAAAATTCGCTACAACGCACTCAATACTTATTTACCATTTAGGTCTTCATATTAAGAATGTAAGCAAAAACCATTTTAGCGTTCCTTTTTATTGATATGGAACAAAAAGAGCCAGTTTTGTTTACTTTTAAGTTTTGTTTACTTTTGTGTAAAATGCCTGGCCTTTCTCTTTGCAAGACAGTAGTTGTCAGTGTCAGTGTCATAGTCTTTTGAATTTCGTTAACTGCATAATACCTAATATCAGAAAAATGGTTCATTTAACAGAAATGCATAAAATAACAATTCTACAAATGATTGGTTATGGAGATAACACACGAACACAAGTGGAAGTTGCTCGCTTATTTCATGAAAAATTTCCAAATTTGCCGCATATATCCCAAGGGACAATTAGTAAAATAGAAAAACAGTTTCGCGAGTTTGGACATGTGAGGCAGATAAAAAAAGCAGCTGCCAATTCAATAAATGATGATACTAAATTGGATATTATGCTTGAGTTTGAGGAAAACCCACATATTTCTAGTCGACAAGCCGCCGCAATGTTCGATATTAGCCATTCGTCGATTATTCGAATATTAAAAGAAAATAAAATGCATCCCTATAAAGTGATACCAACTCAGGAGCTCATGGAAGACGATTATGATAGGAGAACTTATTTTTGTGAACAAATGATGGCTATGTTAGATAACAATGTTATTCAATTAGAACATGTTTTGTTTTCGGATGAGTGCACCTTTACACTTCACGGTCATGTAAATCGTCAAAATTGCCGCTATTGGTCTAGGGAAAATCCTCACTGGATCAGCGAAGAACATACTCAATATCCTGAAAAGGTTAATGTTTGGGCAGGAATTGTTAGGGATCATATCATAGGCCCCTTTTTCATTGACGGCAATTTGAATGGCGATAATTATTTAGCACTGCTCCAAAATAATGTCGTGCCAACTTTGACAAATTTGTATCCGGATCCAGCAAACCCACAAGTTCCAGCGAATATGATGGTTTCAGCAAGATGGAGCACCGCCCCATTACCAAATTAATGTCCGGCAGTACCTCAACGGAA
Source organism: Kuschelorhynchus macadamiae (assembly GCA_030620095.1). Lineage (NCBI taxonomy): Eukaryota > Metazoa > Arthropoda > Insecta > Coleoptera > Curculionidae > Kuschelorhynchus > Kuschelorhynchus macadamiae. The sequence goes on along the minus strand of JAUTXW010004441.1, from coordinate 19,571 downwards.
TATTTCCAAATCGGTGGATAGGGAGACGAGGATCGATAGAATGGCCAGCGCGATCCCCTGATCTGACGCCATTAGACTTTTTCTTATGGGGACATATTAAAAATGTTGTATACAAAACTAAACCCCTCGACTTAGCTGACTTAAGAAGACGAATAACGCTTGCGATTAGATCGGTCACGCCTGAGATGCTAAATAACGTTAGAAGAAATTTCTATTTAAGATCAGGAATTTGACAAGACGTTCGCGGCGAGCATATTCAACAGTTCCTAAACTAACTTTTTACTTTTGTTTATACATTATGAAGAAATAAATAATTTTATTTTTTTAATCTTAATTTTTGCAATAAATTTGAAAACACTTAATATTGCCGAAATAGTTGAAGATAGGTATAGGACATTGAACATAAAATATGTTTAGAATTTCCTAAAGAATCCAAAAATTAAATAATATCCGGGGTGTTGCATTTGAAATAAGAAAGTTGGCATTGACCACTGTTACAGGACACACCCTGTATAAAAAGTTTTTATTGGAGAAAATGAGCAACTAAAAATACCAATCGACGGGTCCAAGCGTTTTTCCGAACACGCCCCCATTTATTTATTATCGAATTTATTCCATTTGGCTGATACACACTGTATATTGTCATAACGAGCAAACATTATTGTCAGAAACGGTTCAACGGGGGATGGTTCGATACCACAGGGTGGTTGACAGTGGCTCGGTTAACGAATTTAATTTTCACTTCAATTCATTTGAAATAAACTTCACTCGGAGCGATGTACTTTGAACAATTCTTTGATGCATCCAGTTGGTGCTTTCAAGTAAGCTGTTCAAATAAAGAGGTTAAGGACAAAACATGCAAAATAACAAAATTAATTTTTCTGTCAAACTTCTTCACGATCTTAACAACTTAAAAAAAAACTTACACTGGCTACATAAGCGTACTGAGGACTTATTACTAAAAAATAAATATAAACTCTTAAAAAAGAAATAAACATAAAAATTAAAAAAGAAAAAGAAAACTATTACAGCAGAAAAATAAATAATTCAAAGAACAAAACAAAGACCACTTGGAATATAGGTAACTCTTTAAATGGCAAAAACCTAAACAATTCAAAAAAAATACATTAATCAAATATGCAAGGATAATGTAATACTAACTAATGCAGAGGACATAGTAAATAGTTTTAGTATTTATCTATCTAATATTGTTAAAAATAAATTAAATTGTCACTTTAGTAACGGTTTATCAAAGGAGTGCACTGTGTCAGAAAAGTCTTTTAATAACTTCCAATGCATTAATGTAACACCACATAATGTTAGGTCTGCCATAAAAAAATTGCCCAATAAAAAATCAACAAGGCCAGATGAGGTACCTATTACTTTGCTAAAGAAGTATTCTTCTAAAGTAATTTCTTGTTTGGTCTTTTTGATGAATATGTCAGTTTATGAAGGTATTTTCCCCTCGCGACTGAAAGAAGCTAATATCTTACCTATATTTAAAAAGGGTGATCCTCTTTTAATTGAAAATTACAGGCCTATATCTTTACTTAGCTGTTTTTCAAATGTGTTCGAAGAAATTATTTACAACAAGCTAACTCACTTTCTTGAGAAAAATAAAGTTCTAACCTCACACCAGCATGGTTTTAGAGAAAAACACTCTACTGAAACCGCAGCAATTGACCTTATACACAATATATATATTGTGTATAAGATTATATATATATATATATATATATATATATAATCAACTTGATAAAAATGAAAAAGTTGTAGCTCTGCTATTTGATCTAACAAGGGCGTTTGATACTATAGATCCTGACTTTGTTGTTAAAAAATTTGAAAGACTAAGTATTAAAGAACAATTAAGTAACTGGCTTAATTCTTTCTTGAAGGGTAGAAAATTTAAAATAAAAATAGGTGATATTTTTTCACAAACGGCAAACTGTGACTTAGGGACCCCTCAAGGCAGTGTCCTGGGTCCTTTAATTTTTTTGTTATTTATAAACGAGTTCGCTGATGATACGACCATAGTCATCTCCGCTAGAAATGAGAATTTTTTGTAGAAGAATATTAAGATAACACTGAGTTCTCGAATTGGTGTAAGAAAAACAACCTTATAATAAATCTATCAAAGACTGTCTCTATGGAATTGAAGACAAAAATGTACAAACCAATAAATCTAAATATTTTATTTAATAATATGACTTTACCTGTTAGCCATTGTTTAAAGTTTTTAGGAATTACCAAAGATTCTAACCTTGAGTGGAGCTCGCATATAGATAATGTTTGTTCGAGACTAAATAAATGTTTCTTTTTATGATAAAATCTTTTAAAAAATCATTAAGTGTTTCTGATGTAGTAACGGTCTACTACGCTAAAGCATACCCAGTCATGTTCTATGGTTTGGCGGTATGGGGAAGCGAGCAGGACCTGAACACAGTGCTGGTTATACAGAAAAGGATTATGAGACTGATCTTTAACTTGTCATATAAGGCATCCTGTAGGGAACTCTTTAAAAATAAAAAAATACTAACAGTAACAAGTATCTATATATATAAACTCTTAGTGTATATATATATATATATATATATATATATATATATATATATATATATATATATCAAAATCAAGACAACTTCATTTCACATAGTTTATTTCACAGTTATCCGATACGAAATAGAGAAAATTTTTGTATTGAAAAACACAATCATGAATATGTTAAAAAACTAGTCATTATTTAGGTTGCAGATTATTTAACTTACTGCTAGAAAATATCAAAAGGATTAAAACCATAGCACCTTTTAAAAAACAAATAAAAACGCTACTACTAAATGAAACTTTTTATTCTGTAAATGAAATTGAAAATTATCTGCTGGACAGAGGGTGAATGCTGTTATATTTTTTAACATGTTAACCTAATTAATCTATATTCTGCATGTACTTTGTCCTTTATTATGTACTATTTGTATTTACTGTGTAGTTATTAATCGTTTAAAGTGCAAATAAGATAGTGTGTTTAACAGTAAGAGTTTTTCCACTTTTTACTGTTGTTATTGTGTTTATTTTTATCAATATGTTTTACCTTCGAAATGCAATAATATTTTATCTATGATCGTGAGATAAGAAGCCCCTACTGCACTGATTTTTGTTAGGTAATGTTAGATATTAGCGCACTAGTGCTGATGTAAAAGACTTTTAAAAAGCATGCCAATTTATAAGGAAAAACCCTGTACAATAGTGCAACATCTTTTGTAAATGAGAAAATCAAATTCGATTAAAATATCACGTAGTAACATAATAACATATGTCTACAGATATGAGAACAATGTGTGACAATGAACAAAAACACAATACGTATTTCATAAACCTGAATATATATGTCTTTGCTTTTACTACACAAAGAGAGTACATTTTCACTCGGAAATATACTGGAATTGTCATTCCAAACCTTTCTTATCAAGCATGTTCAAATAGAAAGAAAAAACTGTAGAAGCTCGACAAGTATATGTAGTTAAAAATGTATTTTTATTTTCAGTCTTGTTTTATTCGGCATTAGCGTACGACAAAAAGAAGATAATAAAAAGCGTGCCATTTTCCACATTGTCTAAATCTCCAATTTTCTAGCCCTTCAGCATACATTATGTTAAAGGATATATATAGACTGAAAGGAATAGACTAGAGCAAGAAGGGATTTGCATCAAAATGAAAAATATCGTTCTAAAGAATATAGTTTCTATAAACCTGGAGTACCCCCACTGAAAGCCGTATAAAATGGGTTTAGGAAAGAAACACAATGTGTATTTGTGAAGGATTGTGGTTTCAACGTGGAATGTTATTCTTTCTGATATTCGTTATTTAATAGGATTTACAGAGTTAGAAGTTTTTGTTCAAAATTTAATTTTTTTTGTGCGAAGAGAATTAAGATTTTAGGCTGTGTATACCAGTGTATTTTTCTCGAAAAAAATCTCGACTCGAATGCACTCTCTATAAGAGGAGGAATTTGATATTTTAGTAAGTTGTTCATAGGGTTGCGTACCTCGAAAATCACAGGGTTAGTCAGATTGAGAGTTAAAAACTGTATATTTCTAATTTGTCATAGAAATGAAGCTTTCACAGCTTTGGTCAATTAAGAAATCATGGTTCTTGGGATTAGACCGTGTCAAATTGGAATTACTATCCGACGTTTCGCCTTCGATTGCACGAGGCATCTTCAGGGATCTTTACTCCACGAGATCTGAACACTGAATGAGCTTGAAGAGATTCAGGAGGGCTTTTATTCCAGACTTGTGCTCGCCGAACCATGACCCTGTGTTAAGATGGATTTCCACGTGTGATGTAGACCGTAACCCGTATCTCTATTGAAATTTTTTGTATGTTTAAATATTTCAATAGATTCTCTAACTTTTCGTTTATAAAAACCTGGAACCGATGATAGAACCTTGGTTTCCTTTACATTTATGAAATGGCCAGTGTTATGCTGGTGTTCAGCTACAGCAGATTGAACAATTTGTTTCTTTTTAATACATCGTTTATGTTCCTTAAGTCTAGTTGATATTGAGCGTCCTGTTTCTCCCACATACACTTCTCCACAGGAGCAAGGAATTTTATATACTCCCTCTGTTTGGAAAGGTACAAGGTCTTTCGGGGATCGCAAGCATTGTCCAATCTTCTTATGTGCATTGAAGATTGTACGTATATTGGACCGCCAAAGTAATCGTCCTATTTTGTCTGTAGTGCCATGTATGTAGGGAAGAACAAAACTACCTAATGGTGGCGCGGAGTTGGTATGTCATTTAATTGAACTCGTAATATCTTCAGTGCAATAGCCATTCCCTCTGAGAGCCTCGGTCAGTTTCGATGTTTCCGATGTTAAAGAATCTTGAATACTAGTGAGTTAATAACCGATTTCTTTTGTGCTGGATGGTGATGAGAATTTGCGTTTAAGTATCTATTTGTATGCGTCGGTTTTCTATACACAGAATGTCCTAATCTACCATTTTTCTTCCTTTGAACATAGAAAGGGAATTGTTCCATTAGATTCAATTTCCATCGTGAATTTGATATTATGATGTTGCTGATTAAGGTGGTCCAAAAATATGAGAAAATTATCCTGTCCATGAGGCCAAACAACAAAAGTATCATCTACATATCTAAACCAGTGCTTCGGTTTTAGTGGAGCGCATGTTAGAGCAATATCCTCAAAAGCTTTCATAAAGATATTCGCTACCACAGGTGATAGAGGAGATCCCATAGCTGCCCCTGAAGTTTGTCCATAAAAAGTTCCTTGAAAAATGAAATAAGTAGATGTAAGATAAGCTTCCACTAGGTCTATTAAGTTCTTATCAAGATTATTGTTATCCATTATGGTTGATATAATGGAAATTGAGTCGTTGACAGGATCATTTGTGCAAAGTGATTCTACATCGAAACTGACCAAAATATCTTCGGGATCCAACTGGATTGTCTTGAGTTTTTCCGCGAAATGTGCAGAGTTTTTTAATAAAAGAATCTGATTTTCCAGTAAATGGATTAAGATAATTTGAAAGTAGTTTGTATGTGGGCGCGTCTATTGCACTGACGATCGATCGAAGTGGTACGTTGTCCTTGTGTATCTTCGGAAGACCGTAGAACCTGGGAATCTTGGAGCTGCTTGGTTTTAATGATTTTTTCTCCGCTGGTGGTAGACTGGACGTGTTGATCAAGTTGGTAATGCGTCTTTCTATTCCACTTGTGGGGTCTGCCTGCATAACCTTATAGGTGTTGTTGTTCAAAAGTTGAGTAACCTTTTCCACATATTCTGTTCTGTCCATGACGACTGTGGCGTCTTCATTGCTGTTTTTTCTGTCTCAAATCTGACTTCATCGGCTTGTTCCACTGGTAATCTTCTGATTGCTGCTTCAACAGAAGATACTATGTCTTCTACGGGAATGCTACTCGGTGCTATTGCGAAGTTTTGGCCCTTGGAAAGGACGGAAAGTTCTGCTTCGGATAACGGCTTCGATGACAGGTTGATAACTGTATTCTGCGGAAGTTTCACTGGATTTTTTCTGTTCAGGAGGGCTTCAAACTTCTTTTGTTGCTTAAGTGTAACTTCTTGATGGATTTTTTCTGCCTGTGCGTTGAGAATGTTGTCCAAAGAGGTTCTAGCATCGGTTCTAGGTTTTTATAAACGAAAAGTTAGAGAATCTATTGAAATATTTAAACATACAAAAAATTTCAATAGAGATACGGGTTACGGTCTACATCCCACGTGGAAACCGATCTTAACACAGGGTCACTGTTCGGCGAGCACAAATCGGGTATAAAAGCTCGCCTGAATCTCTTCGAGCTCATTCAGTGTTCAGATCGCGTGGAGTAAAGATCTCTGAAGATGCCTCGTGCAATCGAAGGCAAAACGTCGGATACTAATTCCAATTTGACACGGTCTAATCCCAAGAACCATGATTTTTACAGACAAAAGTTAAAAATGCAACATTTTAATTTTTCTTAATTATTTCAAAGACCACAAAAGATAAGTTACATCTTAAGACGGATTTGAGTTTGTAATAAATTTCTCCAAAACTTTGTTGATTTAACCAACCTCGTAGCTATAACGGACTCTGGAATAGCAATATATGTAAGCCAAATCTGGGGCACATTGTATATAAATAAAGCTAGCTCAAATAAATGTCAGTTAGCCGGGTTGAGCTTACAAAATTCTAATAGGGTTATTGGTAAAATAGTTAAAATAGACCTAACAAACATTATTATCTTCTTAAATCTCTTCTACAATTCGACTTTCTTTTCTGTAAAAACACAAACCAATGTTAAGCTTTATATTAGTAATATATACCATAAACGCGTCTTCTTAGTAATTAAGTGGCAAATTAACTAAAAAATACAAAATGGCCTCGGAATATGATACAGCCAACCTCTTTTTTATTAAAGGGTCAGACAGATTTCATATAAAAACGTTTTCGTACAAAAGCAAAATGTTTTCATCGGTGATATCTCCCAAATATCGAAGGAATTGGCGTTGCCAAGGGAAAGAGCATTCAGTAAATATTTGATAGGCACTTGAATTGATATGGAAAAAAGGGCATGAATCTTTCAAGTAATATTACGCAAAGTGTTTTTGTAAAGAAATGTTTTTTTTATACAAAACGTCTTCATTTAGAAGAATTTAATTTAGTTATATTAGTAAATATTAAATCCACTTCTTTAGATCTTTATCTATTTAAAATGGCATTTTTTACATGTATATTATTGGTTCTTGGAAGGTTGTCTATTATTACCGTAATTTGGAAATTTTGTGACACTATAAAATTCTTTTTTAAAAGTTTTGTTATCTATTAAGTATGCTATACTGTCTTATCCAAATTAAGTGTCCACCATTAGTAACTTTGTTATTAGTAAAGATACGAAATTGTTTATATAAGCAAACTATTAGCATTTTCAACGCTCTTTAAGATGGAATCACTAAAAAAACAATTGAGCATCGCGTTTTCGAGTTTAGACAAGAAATACAATGTTTTTAAATGGAAACCCCTGTATATTATATTTTTTTTCTGTTAAAGCTTGAAATTTTAAACAAAAAAGGTTATAAGGAAATTTTTTCAAAACCAAAAATAACATTGATATTACAGTTTCTAAAAATTAACAGCAAAAGCTAGAACAGCAAAGTATCTTAATTTTACAAACATCGATTATAAGAAAACAAAACAACTAATTTTTTCTTAGAAGGTGCTCAAATACACCGCCCCGTTCTTCGATACATTTTTGTGCTCGTTTCTGAACTGCTCGAACTGCCTTTAGTATGGTTCTACCATCTATCTGGCGTATCTTTTCCCTAACTGCAGCCTTTAAATCGTTAACGTCTTCGTACCTTTGCTTGTAAATTTGATCCTTTAAATATCCCCATAAAAAGAAATCAGGAGGGGTCATGTCTGGTGAACGCGGGGGCCACTGAATGGGGCCATTTGTCCCTATCCACTGAGCATTAAAAAAAGTACTTAGAAGTTGATAAGTACCTCTGTAGTTGTGCGCAGGTGCGCCATCTTGTTGAAAATGCAGATTCTGTCTACTTATGAGATCCAGTTCATCTAAGAAATTATTCAGAATTTCACTCATAAATGCCACATACCTTTCACCGGTTAGACTGCCTTCATAAAAAAAAGGACCAACAATTCTTGACCCAATTAAACCGCACCAAACGTTAAAACTGAAACGGACTTGTGGAGCTCTTGGATGTACTAACAAAAGACTTTCCCTTGACCAGTAATGATGATTTTTTCTATTGTACATTCCGGAATTTGAAAAATTGGATTCATCGGTCCATAAAATATAACGGAAGTTATTTACATTTTGGCGACAAAAGTTAAGGTACCATTCGCAAAAAACAATTCTTCTCTCTGGATCTCCTGGCAAAAGCGCTTGAACTGGTCGGTACTTATAAGGAATAAATTTGTATTTTTTTAAAATCCTATGCACACTGCCATAACTAAAATTCGAGCCTTTGACAATATCTGGTATGGAATTCTCAGGGTAGGCTTCAAAATATGCAATAACTGCAATTTCCGTGGCCTCGCTTATTTTAAAATCCTTTTTTGCCCTGGTTTTAGCAAAAACAGTATCATTGGCTCTAAATTTTCGGTATAATCTCAGAAAATATCTCTCATGCGGTTGAATGCGAAGTGGATATAATTCAGCATAGTATTCTTTTGCCCTCAAAGATGATTTTCTGCACACTAAGTAAGATTCCAACATATCACACTTTTCTTCATGGGTAAAAACCATTCTTTTTTTGAGATTAGTAACTGACACAACAAAACTGATTAATTACTGACACAACATAGGGAACAACGACGAAAAGTAAACAAATTTTGACAGAAAGCGTTATCATTGTTTTCCAAAGCCTCCTCGATACTTAGAACTGATATCCTCTAATCCATCACATATCTTAATTCGAAACATGGCGTGGCTTTCATATAGCCTTCTTATTATTTTTGCAGTTAATTTTTAGAAACTGTATTATCAATGTTATTTTTGGTTTTAAGAAAAATTTCCTTATAACCTTTTTTGTTTAAAATTTCAAGCTTTAACAGAAAAAAATATAATATACAGGGGTTTCCATTTAAAAACATTGTATTTCTTGTCAAAACTCGAAAACGCGATGCTCAATTGTTTTTTTAGTGATTCCATCTTAAAGAGCGTTGAAAATGCTAATAGTTTGCTTATTTAAACAATTTTGTATCTTTACTAATAACAAAGTTACTAATGGTGGACACTTAATTTGGATAAGCCTGTATAGCTATTATATTTTGCAATTTTTCTTTAATATATGTAAGTAATTTTCTTAATCTTCTTTAAGGAAAAGGCCAAGAGTATATGTACTAAACTGTGAACAGATAACATTTTTATTCACCAAGACTGTTAGAAAAATAAAAGATATAAAGAATCTTTAATAGATAAAATGATAAAAAAACGAAAAACTATTAAAAAACAGTTTTATAATGTTACATCTCAAAGAACAAAATGTCACTATAGTGCGGGACACGAAAGAAAACCGGGCGGAGTCAATCGGGAATAGGAAGGCCGGCAAAGAAATCTCTTTAAACCAGTGGTGTCCCGTCGTTCTTTAAATAATATGGCACTCCTTTTTGACTATACGCACTTCAGATAATTAAAAAATGTAACTATGCTTAAGAACCTTTATCTATCTTTCGTGTACCGCACTTCTATATATCTTTGTGTTGCAAAAACGTTGAACTTTCGAATTTTAAAATGATTTAATTTTGATTTTTCTTGATGGATTTACCTATAAATATATTTTCTTCTTTCTTCTACGTCCACTATTATTGGACCACCCTATATAGTGATACACGGTTTACAAGTCCAGATTTTACAGGCAGCCAGCATCAGATCCAGTGAACGAGATTTATCAAAATTTTAATTTATGCAGTTCGACTTTGGGCTACTCGGGTATGCCAAAAGTGGCCCTGTGTCTCCTTTTGTCATATTACTTTATACAGGGACCGTCATTGTGAAGTACTATACAGGGCGTTTCCTAATTGCCTAATGATGTTAAAGGGGGTATTTTTATGTCCTAAAAGTCTTAACTTTTGAGATACAGGATGGTAAAGTTTAAAAAAAAACATTTTTTTTCATCCCAATTCTGATGCTTTTGTAGATAACTGCATGAAATTTGATACACGTCTTCTATGTATTAAGGAGCATACCGATTTACACAGGTTAATTACACATGCACGCCACTGGTAGAAATTTCAAAAATTGATTGTTAATAAAAAATGCCCTTTTATGCATAAAAGACATGTATCAAATTTTACACAGTTATTTATCTATAATAGCATCGGAATTAGGATTTAAAAAAAAATGTTTTTTTAAAACCCTGTATCTCCAAAGTTAAGACTTTTAGGTTCATATTAAACTTTTTTCTTAAAAAGGTCCAAGAATCACAATCACTTTAACATTAGCATGCAATTAGGAAACGCCCTGTATAGTACTTCACAATGACGCCCCCTGTACAAAGTAATATGACAGACGGAGACAAACGGTCACTTTTGGCATACCCGAATAGCCCAAAGTCGATCTGCATAAGTTAAAATTTTGATAAATCTTGTTCACTGGAATCAGTGCTGGCTCCCCTACTATAACTATATTGATGTGTTAATTTTGGAAAAATATGAGTTCTGTAGTTTTTCAAATATTAATTGCAATATTAGATATTTTTTGACACCCGGTCTTCAACGGAAAATTAATTATTTTGAAACAGTTTATTGACAGCTACTTTACGAACAATTTTACAGAATATATGAAAAAAAAACTAAGCCATTTTTGAGGTTGACGGCTGTGATTCTAATGGTTCGATTCCTTCTAAATCGTTGTCTTCCTCTGAAAATGATGAGGTTTCGTCGTGACTAATTGAAGATCACAGTGTGATAACTAAATCATCAATAACCGTTTCAATTTTGCCATCTACTTCGCAGTATTTATCTTCGATAGAACGAGCATGTTTAACATACGATTTCCAATTTTCAGCCGATATTGAGCCAACCGTTTCTAAAGTTATTTTATTTAAATCTTTAATTGAAAGTTTACCGATGTTGCGCTCTCGAATATATTTTTTTACTCCTGCCCATGCAAGTTTAATACGGTTGAAGTCGCACACGTATGGAGGCAGCCTTAGAGGTGTATGACGGAGGTTACGTAGAAGACCGTCAATTTTATAATTTTTTTCTCTAGGCTTGTTGGCTGATATTACTTCATATAATTGATATTTTCTCCATATTGGATCACATACAAGATTATTAGATTTAAGCCACGATATGATATGAGCTTTTGTAGAGTATTTAATTGGCACTTTATCTTCTACGTGAGAATGATAAGACGCATTATCCATTACCACGACTGATTTGAGAGGAATGTTAGGTAGAAGCTTCTCGAGCAACCACTTTTCAAAATTATCTCTATTCATCTGTCCATGATAGTCTCCAGTTGTTAGTCCCGAGCGAAAAACTAAAGCAGCACCTGGAACAAATCCGGCTTCTGAACCAGCATGAACTATAATAAAGCGACTACCAGAGCGGATTCCCTGAACAACACCTGTAACACTTTCACTTTGGCAGCATTTGTTCACTGTCATATCATTATCTACCCAGGTTTCGTCTAGATACACAATATTGCGTCCTTCTTGCCTATATTACCTTACATTGATAGATATTTCACCCGCCAGTGCAAAATATTTGGTCTCTCAATGAGCAATTTTCGTTTATTTTGGCACTTGCGCCAAATAAAACCCTTTGATCGTAAGTTTACATAAAAATCCTCTATTGTTCGTCGAATTACTTGAAAATCACCATCGTCAATTTTATCGTTGTATGATAATCGGGGTCTTTTTTTACCAGGAGATTTTAAAGGTGAAGTAGAACAGGAGCGATCATTATGTTCTCTTTGAATTTTTCTTACACTACTTTCCGAAACACCAGTGTAAAATGCAGCGCGTTTTGTTCGATTTTGAATTGAAATAGTCAAACTATTATTTTCAGCTTCTCTAGTACAGGCCTCTATAACGCTCGCGATAATTTCACGTGAACCGCTTCGAATTGTTTTTTCTCTTTTGCTCGCCCTCGTTACTTCGAAATAATAATTCAAATTCAACGCAACGTATTTATATAGAAATGAAAACAAATGCTCGAAATGTACAGGCGCCACCGGAAATAGCTAGAACCTTCTAGCGGCAAGTGCATGGAGACTCTAGGGACATCCCAATTACAAGTGGAGCAGTGCGAAATTTACTAAATCCTCGATTAATTTGCCGTACCGCTTAGCTGGCCCACTTTATAGGTGAAGCGGCAAACTATTACAACAAATAAAATAACATAAATTTATTTGTGTACACAAATTTTACTTCTCTAGGCAATATTTCAATTCAGAAGTAATTTCTGGAGGAGATTAGGGCAACTCATCCATTTTATGAGGATGTTATAAATAAATTTGCTGCTATGAAGGATAGGGGAATTAATTTAGTATACAAAATATAGGTAAGTCGTAAAAAATATTCTATCCCTTCCACATATAAAAAAAATTCTGGAAAAAAAATGATTGCGATATTTTCTTGCTTCATTACACTTACTTTTTACCCGTGTGTCGCCACTGATACATATATTTTTTTTAAGTAACCAGTTTTTTAAAAGTATTGATCTATCAACTAAAAACTGGGATTACTGTTTTACAACTCTAGCTGTAACAATAATGTTGTCTATTTTGGTATTAAACATGCAAACAGTATTAAAAATTTCTAAAACTGGTTCTCAAGGTACATTTCAATCTTGAATTATTATTCATAAAGTCTATAATATATTTCACAAATATTTCAGAAAATTTTATACAAAACTGGTAGGTGACAATAAAACTATAGATATTACGTATATTTTTTGATTTGTGTCAAAATTCATATATTACCCTTATTGATTACACATAGTAACCTTGCTTCGTCAATTTACAATGTTTAGATAGAATAAAAATAAAGATAAAATACATAAAACAATAATTAATTAATTTACAATGTTTAGATAGAATAAAAATAAAGATAAAATACATAAAACAATAATTAATTAAGGATACATAAAACAATAGTCACTTAAAACTATACTCAAATAATAAGCTACTATAGTTTTGGCTAGTATTGCTGACAGTATTGACATGTTTCGATTTTGGGTTGTATATTTTCGAAGACAGAATAAAAGGGATGTTGAACAAAAAATTGTTTTATTCTAATTTTAAACCTGTTTCTACTTATAAATGTGATTTAAGCGCATCTGGCAGAAAGTTAAGACTTGCTTAAGACTATGAACCTTTATTTTAAGGACCGCCCGGTTTTCACTTTAGATTAGGTTGCAATACATTTTCTGTTAACAAATAAAATTTAAGTAGTATTTTAATAAATGATAAAGAGACAGTTTGTCACTATAATAAATCGGGTGTGTACAAATTAAATGTAAAGATTGTGATACTGTCTATATTGGGCAAACGGGTTGAAATATCAAAACATGAGTTAAAAAGCACCCTAACTTTATTTTACATATCGTAAAAAATGCAGGTTTATCTACTCATTGTAGAGAAAACAACTATTTTACTGACATTGATAATTTAATACAACACCAAGAAATTAAAAGAAAACGTTTTGATCTTTGAGAACAACTTGAGATAAAAAAAACCTTTATCATCAAATCCGGTCACAACAAAATTTCCAAATTACACCAATAATAGACAGCTTTCAAAGAACCAATAATATAAATGTAAAAACTCCATTTTGAATAGGTAGGCAATAAAATTAATTTCAATTATACAAACCATTAGATGTTTCAGAATTAATCGTTGATTTCTTAGCTGCACTAAACTTTACCTGATACCCTTAGTCGTGAATAGTGTAAGTTATATAAAAAAACGAAGATGCATTTTATCACATTATTAAATTAAAAATAGAATTTTCACGTTTTGTTAATAATTATTAATAATTTCATAAATAAATGCATAGTAATATTAAACATTTTTTGAACTACCTTTCTTTTTCTTTAAAAAATTTTTTCACAAGAATACAACTGGAAAGTCAGTAGACCGTGTTTTCGCAAAATATCTTTTATTCAATTTAATTTCTCATATCAAAGTCTACCTTATAACACTAGAGCCCTTCTTTGGGCCCTACAAATCCTTGAGTTTCGGAGAAGAAAGTCACATCTTTTTCGTACAAATTAATAAATGGAGATATTGACTGGGAAATACCGCCGTAGTCAGTCTCGTTTTTGATTTGTATAAGAAGCATTCAAACTATGGGTTTAGTACATTTGTTAACCGTTACAACAACTAACAATCTCATTTTCCAGAATGCGACATTTTCATACTTAGCTTTTTGCTACTAAGAAGGGTGTTAAACAGTTCGTTTAGGTGATATCTTCTATTTGTGTAGGTTTTGTCTGACATTTGGTTTTACTCACATAATTGGATAACTAATAATAATAAAATAGAAGTATTGTTATCGTGAAAAAGTCACCCTCCGAGATTATGATATGAGCATTATGATATAAATCTAGTATGGTGAGACAAAATGGCGGCCTTGTGAAATGTAAAAAAAAATATTGCTAAAAAACTACTTGTCCAATTTAACTCAAATTTTGCACAAAAATCCAATATTATGTAGGAGTCAACTGGTAACATTTTGAGTTTAATCAAAGATGGCGAAACATAATGGCAGCTTAATAAAATATTTAAAAACTACGACTGAAAAAACTACTTAATTGATTCATCTCAAATTTTGTGCCATAACTAATTCTGGTAGAGAGATAGTTTGTTAAAATTGTGGTACTAATTCAAGAGGGCGGAACAGAATGGCGGCCAAAAAAAATGTTTGTAATCGCAAAAATATCACCCACTCTTATTTTAGCGTCCCTAGATGTCAAAAAAGATGTTTTATCAATCCTGTCGGTCTATTAAGAAATCATGGTTCTTGGGATAAGACCGTGTCAAATAGGAATTACTATCCGACGTTTCGCCTTCAATTGCACGAGGCATCTTCAGGGATCTTTACTCCACGAGATCTGAATACTGAATGAGCTTGAATTTTTTTTTTTTTTTTTTGTGTCGATGGGGAATGCTTTTACGCACGACTCCATCCCGGTTGGGATGGAGACAGTGTGGGACTCGCATTACTGTCAGGTTGTTACACTTGACAGATTGCCATACCCACTAAACCCCATCGGGCCCCCATCAGATGGACCGTCATTGGGCAAGCCCAAGGGTCCTTCGATGGGGTTGATGCCGTCCTTCCGGGGATGACCCTCTAAAAGACATGGTCCTCTGGGGGGATGAGTTGCCTCTTTGGCACGGTGTTTTGTGCCGCCTCTCGTTACTGTATATCTGAAAAGAAAAATATCATTAGTAATGTAGTCATCTTACCTGTTGAAGTTACTCTTGTTGATCCGTCCTCCCGTCTGTCCGGTTGCCACTGTCAGCGTCTCGCTGGGCCTTCCAGTTTGCCGATGTCAGGTTCCTCCGTCCATCCGTGTGTTGGTCTTCTTGGTGTGTCCTCTTCTGGGCCCTCAGTGTCACTGCTGTTCCGTGTCCTTGCAGTGAGGAGCTGAGGAGGGGTGTTCTTTTACCTCAGGTTCAACTGCAGCTCGCGCCGGAGCCAGTTGAGGTACCTGGTATCCTCTTCTTTTACCTCAGGTTCAGCTGCAGCTCACGCCGGAGCCAGCTGAGGTACCTGGGAGTCCTCTTCTTGGAGATTTCTATTGGCCACATGAGTTGCTTAAGAATTTTTGCAAGTGAGATCTAGCTTCTGAGGAGCACGGAGGCTCAGAAGTTTTGATTCACTTGCATCCATCCTCAAGCACTTTTTAACGCAGAAGTCCGTGTCTTGGTCTTCTGTATTTGGTCCTATTGTTGTGGTTTGGAGCTAGTGGATCGTAATTCACCAGGTCTCGTAGATTTTCATTGTGATGGTTTTCGGCTGCTCTGAAGGCTCGGGTAGCCTTTTGTTGCATAAAGTCTTCGATTTGTGTCCATTGAAGATCTCTCTGCAAGTCCTCATTCCTGATGAACCACGGGGCATTTGCCGCCATCCTTATCAGTTTGTTTTCTGTCCTCTTGATTTTTAGAAGGTTTGTTTTTGACGCATAGCCGTACGTTAGTTGGCTCCTTGCTACTGTTTTGATGAGTAGCAGCTTTGTCTTGATTGCCATTTCGCTCTTTCGGCAGAGCAATGGATAGAGCTTATTCATTGCCTGTCTGGCTTTGGTCCTCGCTGCGTTGATGTGTTTGGTCCAAGTCAGTCGTTTGTCCATGGTCATACCTAAGTACTTGACCTCGTTGGACCATGGAATCTCCACTTCTCCAACTCGGATTCTGGCTCTGGCAGTCAGTCTCCTTCGTTGAAAAAGTATGGCTTGCGTCTTCTGGGGTTGATCTTGACTTTCCACTTAATGCACCAGTCATTAAGGTCATTTATGTCCTCTTGCAGTCGTCTTCCCAGGATGCGGGTGCTTCTGCTTTTGTGTAAGATGGCGGTGTCGTCAGCGTAGAGTGCTGTTATGCCCTCGTCTCCTATCGGGACATCATGGGAGAAGATGGAGTAGAGCAAGGGTCCTAGTACTGATCCTTGTGGGACTCCTGCTACCAGTCCTCTTTGTTCAGAGTGGGTATCATTCACTTTGACGGAGAATGTCCTGTCTCTTAGGTAGCTGCGTATTATTTTAATGCTTCTTCTCTCGTATCCGGCCACAGACATTTTGTACACCAGTCCTTGGTGCCACATCCTGTCGAAGGCCCTCTCGATGTCTAGGAAGACTGCTCCTGTGGCTTCTCTGTTGTTGAATCCTTTTGTGATGTATTCAGTAGCTCTGAGGACTTGTTGTTCAGATGAGTGCCCAGCCCTGAAGCCGAATTGTTCGTCTGGAATGGCGTCGAGCTCGTGGGTCTCATCTTTTAGTCTTCTAGCTATGGCTCGCTCAGCTACTTTGCCTAGTGCAGGGAGTAGACTTATGGGCCTGTAGTTTTGTGGTAGGGTGCGATCCTTGCCTGGTTTTTCCAGGACTATGACCTCCGCCTTTTTCCACATGCTGGGGAAGTGGCATGTCCTCAATATGGTGTTGATGATGTTGGTCATAGCACTGTAACCTTTTCTTGGAAGGTACTTCAGCATCTTGTTTGTAATGCCGTCGGCTCCAGGGGCTTTTTTCACCTTTAGCCTTTTTATTATGTCTCTGACTTCTCCAGGGGAGACAGGAGTTGGATTGTATTGAGGTAGAACCTGTGCGTCCAGATCCCTTACAATCTCGTTGACTTCTTCTATGTGTTCGTCGTCTTCGTTGGGGTGATGGTTTAACTGACCTTGTTGAACAATGGCATCAGCAAGGATCTCAGCTTTGTCTTGATCTGAGTAGACAGGGCCGTTTACACTTTGAAGAGGTGGTAAGGGTCGTTTGTCAGACCTTAAGGCACGCTGCATTTGCCATGCAGTCTGGTGAGTTGTATCCAGGGATTTCACTTTTTCACTCCACTTGTTATCCCGGTATTCCTTGAGACTGTCCCTCAGGAATTGGGAGTGGCGATTTAGTACAATCCTGTCTTCTTCCTCTCGGGTCCTGGCGTAGACCCTTCGGAGTCGTCTATTTGTCCGGACCTCAGCTTTTAGAGGTTCCGGGAGGTCCTCTGTATGCCGGTGCCTGCTTATGTCCTCCACTACTGTGTTTTCATGGAAGGCATTCAGGATGGCTGACTCTAGACGTCCTACGGCCTCCTCTAGTCCCTGAGGAGCGCGGATCTCAGGGATTTCGATTACGGTTTTCAGACGCCTTTGATAGGCCTTCCAGTCGGTTGTCTTCTTGGTGCGGTGGTTTACTCTGTTGAGGTTCACACCCAGTTGTAGGAGTACTGGGTTGTGATCTGAGGTTCCTTCCTCCAGAGTGTTTATGTCCAGCTCCTCCCTGATGTTTTTCAGGAGTGCAATGTCTAGGACTGAAGGTCTCCCATGTGCACGGGGGAGGTGGGTTGGTTGCTCGGGTCCTATTATGGCGAGCCTGTGGTCTTCGCAGAGTCTGGATAGTTTGCGACCATCGTTGTTCGTATAGGAGCAATGCCATTCTTCTGATTTGCAGTTGAAGTCCCCTATAATGATTTTTGGGGAGTGTCCTGAGGCTAGATGCTCGATGTCTTCTCCTAGTAGTTCTTGTCTGGGAGCACGATATGCGGAAGTAATCTTGACATTACTTCGCCGTGTTTGGACCTCAATGGAAATGGCGTCTAGTTCCACATCCTCAACCCCCAGGAAGGAATGTGGGACGCCTCTCCGGACTAGTAGAGCTACTCCTCCCGCAGCTGGGTTGCCGGGGGGGTCATATCTGTACATATGATACCCCGGGAAGGAAATTCTAGTCTCAGGTCTGAGTTTCGTCTCTTGGATTGCTACGACATCTGGGTGGTGTTCCTGCAGAAGCTCCATGACATCTGTTTTCCTGGCCCTTATTCCGCAGGTATTCCAGGAAATTAATTTTAACTCCTCGTTTTGTTGTTTTGCTGGCATTTTTATTTAAGTCTGCGAAGCTGTTCCTCCACAGCTTTTGTAATTGTTGGGATTATATTCTCAACAATTGATGGCATCATTCCTGTAACTGCCTGCAGGATGGCAGCTTGTAAATCCAAGGGGGGACTGGAAGTCTCGCCCTTTGCTGTATTTGGCTTTGCTTGTGTTGGGGCCTTGTCCTTAGCTCGAAGAGATTCAGGCGGGCTTTTATACCCGACTTGTGCTCGCCGAACCGTGTTCCTGTGTTAAGATCGGTTTCCACGTGTGATGTAGACCATAACCCGTGTCTCTATTGAAATTTTTTGTATGTTTAAATATTTCAATAGATTCTCTAACTTTTCGTTTATAAATACCTGAAACCGATGCTAGAACCTTGGTTTACTTTACATTTATGAAATGGCGAGTGTTATGCTGGTGTTTAGCTACAGCAGATTGAACAATTTGTTTCTTTTTAATACATGATTCATGTTCCTTAAGTCTAGTTGATACTGAGCGTCCGGTTTCTGCCACCTACACTTCTCCACAGGAGAAAGGAATTTTATATACTCCTTCTGTTTGGAAAGGTACAAGCTCTTTCTGGGATCGCAAGCATTGTCCAATCTTCTTATGTGTATTGAAGATTGTACGTATGTTGGACCGCCGAAGTAATCGCCCTATTTTGTCTGTAGTTCCATATATGTAGGGAAGAACAACACTACCTAATGGTGGTTCTTTATCATTTTCCTTTGGCGGAGTTGGTTGATTATATCTTTCAATTGAATGCGTAATATCTTCAGTACAATAGCCATTCCCTCTTAGAGCTTCGGTCAGTTTCGATGTTTCCGGTGTTAAAGAATCCTGATCAGAAATCGAAATAGCTCTGAATACTAGTGAGTTAATAACCGATTTCTTTTGTGCTGGATGGTGATGAGAATTTGCATTTAAGTATCTATTTGTATGCGTCGGTTTTCTGGACACAAAAAATGTCCTAATACCATTTTCCTTTTTTGAACAC